>BRDA01014039.1:279-17746 GCA_036984385.1 Crenuchus spilurus
ACTGCCACTCGCGGGTTCCACTTCCTTCCTGCTTTTGTGACTGGTGCTGCTGCTTTAACCACTGCATCCTTTGATCCTGACAAAATCATCTCACGCACATCATCTTAGCACATTTAAATTCCTCAACTAAACTTGAGTGGTAGCTCCAGTACCCCTCTCCCTTACCATGACACACTACTTAAACACTGTGGCACCCCTAACCACTTCCTTATGGCCTTGTTCATAACCCTTTCCATTCTCTCTACTTCAGTCTTATACAAACGTTTGGACACCTCAGATCAGAAGCACATTTTGTTTATTTTATAAGTGAAAATAAGTAACACGAGTTCACCTACACATGCAAATATATTTTCTGGACATTTCAGGGCACATAATTGAACACATTGGAAAGAATAAAGTATTTAATGTGACTTAACTTTGCACAGGTGACATTTTTTCCAAAATGTTCAAATAAGTAAATAAAAAGTAAAAGTTCTGTTTTGACTTATTTTCACTCACTGTACATAATAAACAAAATGTCTAATAAATCGTTAAGTTTGACTTACACTAACAGGAGTGCCCAAACTTGTGCAAATGACTGAATATATTGGTCTTGAACAAGTCTCCGTCTGTCAGTCTTCCAGGCGCTACAGCTCCATGCAGCAGCAGAGACACAGGCTTCCTGTGTGGGACGAGAGAAAGAACATTCTGGACTCTCTGGATAAGAATCAGGTTTTAGTGATCAGTGGGATGACCGGGTATGTCTGAAAACTTTGACATGTGTTGCCAGTTTGAGCACATCTATAACGTGTTAGAATCATCTTCACAGCAAGATTTCTATATCTGTTTAAACCCAGGTGTGGCAAGACTACCCAGATCCCCCAGTTTATCCTAGATGGTTCTCTGAGAAGGCACCCAGAGAACGTGGCCAACATCATATGCACTCAGCCACGGCGCATCTCTGCCATCACGGTGGCAGCCAGGGTTGCCCAGGAACGGGCAGAGGCTCTGGGTCACTCTACCGGCTACCAGATCCGTCTGGAGACTGTCAGGGTAACATATACAGTCACACACACACACAGAGTCATGTCACATCTCTGATTTTTTTCTCCCAAACCTAAACACAAACTGTCCAACACCTTTGATCTGACAGGTTTTAAACTGAAACTACCTCATCAGTGCAACATGCTAATCCAAATCTAAACACAGAGGCCTGAATCCATGTTGAGATAAGCAGCCTCAGATAGATAATTTACCTCTGTGGTTTCAGATACTATACATTATTATTTTTTTAATGGACAAAATTACAAACAATTCATGATTCAATTTTAAATGTTTAGCTATGCAAGAATTTACAAGAAAGCTATATTAACATATACAGTAATCTCTGTTTACGTTACCTAACAGGATTATTTAGTCATGTAGTTTAAACACAGTCTGTCAAAAAATAGAATATTGTGAAAAGTTCATTGTTGTTCATCATTTAATATATTCATTACATAGTGACATATTTGTCAGTTTGGCTTATAGCTCATAAAAATCAGAAATCCAGAATCTCAGATTATTAGAACATTTCATCTGAAGTTTGAGTAAATTACTATTCAAACAATATCAATGTTATCACCAAATATACTTGAAATATCAATTAACATGTATTGAATATAAACATATGACAGTTTACTTGTTGAATTAAATTATTATTCATTCATTCATTCATTATCACACCCACTTAATCCTTATCAGGGTCGCGGTTAGTCCCCTACCCCCTCACTGGGCGCAGGGCATTACATTAGTCAACTAAGCCCAGGACAGGACGCCAGTCCATCGCCGGGTGACACACACACACACACACACACACACGGACAATCTTTAGAATACCCAATTTACCTGACCTCCATGTTTTTGGACTGTGGGAGGAAACCGGAGACCCCGGAGGAAACCCACGCAGACACGGGGAGAACATGGAAACTCCGCTCAGATGGGGAATTGAACCCAAGACCCCAGCGCTGAGAGGCGAACGTGCTAACCACTAAGCCACCGTGCCGCCCGTTAAATTATTAGCACCAGTGAACTTTTTCACAATATTCAAATTTTTGGACATGCACTAATATTGCTAATTTGTAGAATATAAGCTTGTATTTCTGTTTGTGTCCAGTCCGCTAGTACTAGGCTCCTGTTCTGCACCACTGGTGTTCTATTGCGAAGGTTGGAGGGAGATGCTGAGCTCAAAGGAGTCACACATATCATAGTGGATGAAGTTCATGAGCGCACAGAGGAAAGGTAGGAGAAAGTAGCCTCTTACTGTCACACACATGTACACTGGTGCTTGAAAGTTTGTGAACTCGTTAGAATTTTCTATATTTCTGCATAAATATGACCAAAAACATCAGATTTTCTAAAAGTCCTAAAAGTAGATAAAGAGAACCCAGTTAAACAAATGAGACAAAATATTATACTTGGTTGTTTAATTATTGAGGAAAATGATCCAATATGACACATTTGTGAGTAGTTTGTAAACTTCTGTTTACAGTATCTGATGTGACCCCCCTTTGCAGCAATAACTGCAACTAAATGTTTCCGGCAATAGTTTAACCATTCTTTGGTAGAACGACTTGTGTGCTTAGGCTCGTTGTCTTGCTGCATGACCCACCTTCTCTTGAGATTCAGTTCATGGACAGATGTTCTGACATTTTTCTTTAGAATTCTCTGATATAATTCACAGTTCTTTGTTCCATCAATGATGACAAGCCGTCCTGGCCCAGATGCAGCAAAACAGGCTCATACCATGATACTACCATCACCATGTTTCACAGATTCTTATGTTGGAATGCAATATTTTCTTTCTCCAAATGTAAGACTTTTCAATTAAACCAAAAAGTTCTGTTTTGGTCTCATCCATCCATCTTCTCCTTGTAACCCTGCCATGCACACCATTGTTGTTCAGTGTTCTCCTGATGGTGGACTCATGAACATTCACATTAGCCAATGTGAGAGAGGCCTTCAGTTGCTTAGAAGTTACCCTGGGGTCTTTTGTGACCTCGCTAACTATTACACACCTTACTCTTGGAGTGAATTTTGTTGGTCAACCACTCCTGGGGAGGGTAACAATGGTCTCAAATTACTTCAGTTTGTACACAATCTGTCTGACTGTGGATTGGTGGAGTCCATACTCTTTAGATGGTTTTGTAACCTTTTCCAGCCTGATGAGCATCAGCAACTCTTTTTCTGAGCTCCTCAGAAATCTCCTTTGTTCATGCCATGATGCACTTCCACAAATGTGTTGTGAAGTGCAGACTTTGATAGATCCCTGTTCTTTAAATAAAACAGGATGCCCACTCACACCTGATTGTCATCCCATTGATTGAAAACACCTGACTCTAATTTCACCTTCAAATTAACTACTAATCCTAGAGGTTCGCATACTTTTGCCTCTCACAAATATCACATACAGTCATGGCCGAAAGTATTGGCACCCCTGAATTTTTTACAGAAAATGAAGTATTTCTCCCAGAAAATTATTGCAATTACACATGTAATCCAAAAATGGGCTGGACAAAATTATTGGCACCTTTTCAAAATTGAGGGTAAATAACTTTGTGTCAAGCATGTGATGTTCATTCAAACTCACCTGTGATAAGTAACAGGTGTGGGCAATTTAAAAATCACACCTGAAACCAGATAAAAGGAAGAGAAGTTGACTCAATCTTTGCATTGTGTGTCTGTGTGTGCCACACTAAGCATGGAGAACAGAAAGAGGAGAAGAGATCTGTCTGAGGACTTGAGAACCATAATTGTGGAAAAATATCAACAATCTCAAGGTTACAAGTCCATCTCCAGAGATCTTGATGTTCCTTTGTCCACGGTGCGCAACATAATCAAGAAGTTTACAAGCCATGGTACTGTAGATAATCGCCCTGGATGTGGACGGAGGAGAAAAATTGATAAAAGCTTGCAACACAGGATAGTCCGATTGGTGGATAAGCAGCCCCAATCAAGTTCCAAAGAAATTCATGCTGTCCTGCAGGCGCAGGGTGCATCAGTGTCAGCTCGAACTATCCGTCGACATTTGAATGAAATGAAACGCTATGGCAGGAGACCCAGGAGGACCCCACTGCTGACACAGAGACATAAAAAAGCTAGACTGCAGTTTGCCAAAATTTACGTAAGTAAGCCAAAATCCTTCTGGGAAAACATCTTGTGGACAGATGAGACCAAGATAGAGCTTTTTGGTAAAGCACATCATTCTACTGTTTACCGAAAATGGAATGAGGCCTACAAAGGAAAGAACACAGTACCTACAGTCAAATATGGTGGAGGTTCAAAGATGTTTTGGGGTTGTTTTGCTGCCTCTGGAACTGGGTGCCTTGACTGTGTGCAAGGCATCATGAAATCTGAAGATTACCAAAGGATTTTGGGTCACAATGTAGGGCCCAGTGTCAGAAAGCTGGGTTTGCATCCTAGGTCATGGGTCTTTCAATGACCCCAAACATACTTCAAAAAGCACCCAGAAATGGATGGAAACAAAGCGCTGGAGAGTTCTAAAGTGGCCAGCAATGAGTCTGGATCTAAATCCCATTGAACACCTGTGGAGAGATCTTAAAATTGCTGTTGGGATTAAAATATGAGAGACTTGGAGCGGTTTGTAAAAGAAGAGTGGTCCAAAATTTCAGTTGAGAGGTGTAAGAAGCTTGTTGATGGTTATAGGAAGTAATTGATTTCAATTATTTTTTCCAAAGGGTGTGCAACCAAATATTAAGTTGAGCGTGCCAATAATTTTGTCCGGCCAATTTTTGGAGTTGTGTGTGAAATTATGTCAAATTTGCCATTTTTCCTCTGTTTTTTGTGTTGTTCCAATACACACAAAGGAAATGAACATGTGTATAACAAAACATGTGTAATTGCAATAATTTTCTGGGAGAAATACTTAATTTTCTGGAAAAAATTCAGGGGTGCCAACACTTTCGGCCATGACTGTATTGGATCATTTCCCTCAATAAATAAATGACCAAGTATAATATTTTTCTCATTTCTCTTTATTCTCTATCTACTTTTAGGACTTGTATCAACCTCTGTTGATGTTTTAGGTCAAATTTATGCAGAAATATAGAAAATTCTAAAGGGTTCACAAATTTTCAAGCATCACTATATGTACATTTACAGTGTGTGCATTTGATGTTGACATCACTTTCTCTCTATCAGTGACTTCCTGTTGCTGATTCTGAAGGATCTGATGGTGCAGAGGTCAGATCTGAAGATTATCCTGATGAGCGCAACTCTGAACGCTGACCTGTTCTCCCAGTACTTCTACAACTGCCCCACTATTCACATTCCAGGTAAAGCTTAGCTTCTTTTAGGAACATTCATATAGTGTTTATAAGACATAGTCCAGAGCTCACATTCTCTTTACTGAATCACCACCACTCACCAACAGGACGCACTTTTCCAGTGGAGCAGTTTTTCCTTGAAGATGCCATTGCTAAGACTAGGTAAAGTTCTGCAAATGTGTTTGCTCTTCTTTTGCAGTCAGAATGTGTATCTCAAGGTATTTGTTTATACACATAATAGAGGCTGGTTCATGAATGTGATTGTCAGGTATGTGATCGAGGATGGCAGCCCATATCGGCGCTCAGCAAAGCAAAATGGGCCACCTGGTCAAGGTAGCACAGCTGTAAAAGATGATGATGATGGGTCATTTAGCTTCTTCATGAAGAAAGATGCTGTCAAAGATTCCATCCCTGACCACCAGCTCAGTCAGCAAGAGCTCATGCTGCGATATCCAAGTAAGGGGACTCCTATTTTAACATTCTTATAGTTCTGTACTATTTTAGTTCAGTTTTACTGTTAAAACCTACATTACGGGTCAAATATTTTACCAAACCAATTTTAATGCAAAAACAATATAATGCAATATTTGGAATATCACACCAAACAATGTTACATTTCAAATTCAAGGAAAACATTTTAGATCTATCCAGAAAACACACTAAACACAACATCTAGTACACATTGTTGTGTAGTTTGGGATATTTAAATTGCTATAAATTGTGACTGTATTCTAGTGCATCTCAAATTTGAATGTCATGGAAAAAGTTAATTTGTGTACATAATTCTAAAAGGTGTTTACCGTCGTTTAACTTTTTCATATATTTTATATTCATTACATGTGAAGTGACATATATTTAAGTGTTTTTTGTTTTAATGTTGATACTGTTTGAATTTGAATTAAACTCAAAGTTAAATATTCTAATAATCAGAGATTCTGCATTTCTGATATTCATGAGTTATAAGTCCTACAAGATATAGTATAATTGTAAAAATACAATATAAGTCATATAAGATCAACAGTAAATGGGAAAAAAAAAACGTATATATAAATTAACAATTTATGGTGTTTTAATCATTTCCAACTCTTCTAGAGACTTAAGCTGTTTGCATGCTTTACTGACTGTACTAACTTTACTGTATTTTATATTTTGTGTTTCTAAATATCTCATAATAAGGTTATTCCAAGTCTGTGGTGAAAATTCTGGCTGCAATTGACCTGGATAAGATCAACATGGATCTCCTGGAGAGTGTTCTGGAGTGGATTGTAAATGGAGACCACAGCTACCCCCCAGGTTATAATCACACACTAGCAGTTTTTGTGAGATTTTTTTATGATGTTTAAACTTTGCTTATACTTTTGCATGTTTTTTTTTTTTTGCTCTCTTACTTTGTGTCTGTAGGTGCTGTTCTGGTCTTCTTGCCTGGGTTAGCTGAAATAAAGCAGTTGTATGAGCAGCTGCAGTCCAACAGGTTGTTCAACAACAGAAAGACTAGGAGGTACACATAAATAATGACGTCTACACGCATGAGTCTGTGGTTTGGATTCTGACAAATGTTTACATTTGTGCAGGTGTGTGGTGTATCCACTCCATTCCTCTCTGTCCAATGAGGAGCAGCAGGCAGTGTTTACACGCCCACCAGAGGGTGTGACCAAAATCATCATCTCCACTAACATTGCAGAGACATCAGTAACCATTGATGATGTAGTTTATGTTATTGATTCTGGCAGAATGAAAGAGAAAAGGTAAGGTGCTACCTATTCTGTAGGTTTTCCTTTAGCATGTAATAAAGCATGTAACACTCGAGTCCTGGGGGGTCACAGAGGGTCACAGCTCTGTAGGTTTTAGCATTCTGCTTATTATGTATTTAGAAATGCTACACACCAAGCTGACTATTGTGCACCATTGAGTATCCATACATCTGGTCCTTCAGCTATACCCTGTTCAGCTTTGTTTTCATGTTTCACAAATAGCTAATCTGTCTATAGAGTTATGAACATCAGCAAAGCATCGTTATTCACCATCACAAATGCCCAGAATGTATGTGCATTTTGGGAATTCTCTCTATAGGGGTGTTTAAGTGCAACTTTTCACAGAAGAACCCAGAAAAGCACATAAATACCTGTCTCTAAGCCTTAAATGAAGGAAAAGGAAGTTTTAAAGCTATGTTGTAGTTTTCACCTGATGCAATTTAATTGTGTCAGGTATGATGCCAGTCGCAGCATGGAGAGTCTGGAAGATGTGTGGGTGTCTCGCGCCAACGCTTTACAGAGGAAAGGGCGGGCAGGCCGTGTGGCATCTGGAGTCTGCTTCCATCTGTTCACCAGCCACTGCTTCAACCATCACCTCACCCAGCAGCAACTCCCTGAGATTCAGAGAGTTCCCCTAGAGCAGCTCTGCCTCAGGTGTGCAGAGCCCTCAGCAAGTTACCTTGTATAAAACACAGAGTCAGGTGATCTTAATCTGACGTCTTAAGTAAATGGAGAATGGAAATTTGTAGTAATGGGACGTGGACTAAACGTTCAGTTTTTCAGTCGAAGGTACCTGTAAATCTGTTATCTTTACTTTGAATGGGACTAGTTTTTGGGGGCATGGTAGCTTGGATGGAGGTCAAGTGAATTGGGTACTCTAAATTGCCATTTTGTATGTGCGTGAGAATGTGTACCCAGTGAGGGGGTATGTGACTAACTATGACCCTGATGATGGATGGATAAATGGAGGGAGGGATGGATGGATGGAGAGAGGGAGGGGATGGGACTAGTTTTCCAAAATGAGAAATGTGTAATATGTTAGCTGTGCTGCGGTTAAATAATATTACCATACAGAGGTTAGCCAACATATTACCAGCCTACATTAAATCCTACATTATGGAATAGTTTGAGTTAAATATTTGTATTTAAACTTTTCTGTTGCTTAAACAGAATTAAAGTGTTGGAGATGTTCTCGGAGTGTCCGCTGGACTCCGTGTGCTCTCGACTCATAGAACCCCCCGCAGAGGGTAGCATGGAGACAGCTAAGAAGAGACTGTGTGCTCTCGGGGCTCTGACAGAGTCAGAGTGTCTGACTCCACTTGGCTGGCACCTGGCCTGTCTCCCTGTGGACGTCCGCATTGGAAAGCTGATGCTACTGGGAGCCATATTCCGCTGTCTGGACCCAGCACTTACTATCGCTGCCAGCCTGGCCTTCAAGAGCCCTTTCGTAAGACAATAATTCTTGTGATGTGAAAGTATACAAAAACAAATTCATGCAATGTTTCTCTCACCCAAATGTCCTCAACCTGTTAGCAAACTGCACTGCTAAATCTCAAAGCATATAATGTTTGGGTCATTGTATGACATTTTATTTATATATATATATATATATATATATATATATATATATATATATATAATATAAAAAAAACATGTGGGGCCCCCAAGTGGCTCAGCAGGCTAAGACGCTGACACTATGACCAGAGGATTTGCCAGCAACAGCCAGAGCCATAGAGAGCAAAAATTGGCAGTGCTCTCTCAGGGTGGGTAGATGGCACTCTCACTCTCCCTATCACTCACACATTGCAATGTCCACTGGCTCAGGCGTCTACTAATTGGACCATTGGGAGCTGGGAATCCTGTGCTTTCCTCCGAGGGCGTTGGTTCCCCAGTGATGGTGTATCAGCGGTAGTTCAAAAAGAGGTGGTGGCTATTTCACACGCAGCTTGTGCATATCTTCACCCTCATAGAGTCAGGAACAGTGCAGAGTGATGGGGAGAGCCCCCTAGTAGATGGGATGGGTTAATTGGCTACTTCCACATTGGGAAGGGGATAAAATTGGCAAAAATTATAATAAAAAATAATGTCTTTTGTCAATTTTATTTTTGGCCTTGGCAGGGCTCCATTACTCCCTTTTGTTTCTGACTGCATCTCTCTCAATTTCAGGTCTCTCCATGGGATAAACGAAAAGAGGCTAATGAAAAGAAATTAAGTTTTTCACTTGCCAACAGTGACCATCTTGCCCTACTGCAAGCATACAAGGTTAGCATGCTCTCTGAGGAGCGCTTTGATTAATCCAAAACAGTGGTTTAATCATAGTGTTATCAATTTATAATAACTAAACAAGAAATGGTGATTATAATCAAATGTGGCAATATGTGCATATGCAATTGTGTATCACAGGGCTGGTGCAGTGCAGAACAGAATGGCTCCAAGGCTCGTTATCAGTACTGCAGAGAGAACTTCTTGTCTATACGGGGCCTCCAGGTATGCCTGGTAATTAATAAGCAGTTTATTAATTTGATTGAATGGACTTATAAGAAATTGCATGTGTCTCTTATAGGAGATAGCATGTCTCAAAAGACAGTTTGCAGAGCTACTATCTGATATTGGCTTTGTAAAGGATGGACTGAAGGCCAGAAATATAGAGAGAATGAGCTCTAAAGGAACTGATGGTGTGTTGGAGGCCACAGGCTATGAGGTATTATTCACTGACTATATTGAACATATTAGAGTATCTAACACTTCTGTATCTGTATTTTAGGGGTTCTCTGTCCTTGTGATGGAATATCTTTAGAATATTCTAGATTTCTAAGTTGGTCAGACAGCTTAAACTCAAGGTTGAGGATTGTACTACTGATCTTTCCCATTGGACAGATTTAACTTTGAGCTTAGTTTACCTAGCTAAATTAATCTGCTCTTGACGAGTCACTCTCACACTGATACATCTACGACTGTTCAAAACGGTTACATTTGCATCTTTAACATAATGCTGTTGCCTATTTCTCCCTTGCAGGCAAATCTGAACTCTGATAACACAAACTTGATGTCAGCAATGCTGTGTGCTGCCCTCTACCCCAATGTTGTCCAGGTCAATAACTTTACCACTGACCTTTACTATCACTTCCCTTTACACTACTAAATTATGTGATCAGGATCATGCTGTGCTTCTTTTTGTCTGTAGGTGCAAGCTCCACAGGGAAAGTTTAAGCAGACAAGTAAAGGAGCTAAGATGCAGCCTAAAGCGGAGGAGCTTCGCTTCATGACTAAAAATGATGGCGCAGTTCATATACACCCATCATCAGTCAACTTTGCAGTATAAAGATTTGTTTTTTCTTTATAAGATAAATTATAAGACACACAGGAAAGATGGTTAATTTGAATTACTGTGATATTCTTTGCAGGTACGTCACTATGACAGTCCATATCTGGTCTACCACGAGAAGGTGAAGACCAGCCGTGTGTTTATCCGTGACTGCAGCATGGTGTGTGTATATCCCATGGTGCTGTTTGGTGGGGGTCAGGTGAATGTGGAAGTGCAGCGTGGCAAGTTCATCATCTCTCTGGATGATGGCTGGATTCGATTTGCTGCAGCCTCATATGAGGTAAACAGATCGATCCCCAGAGTCATTTTTGTGGAAGAGTACATTAGAGTACACTAAGTTTGATTAGTTTATTATAAAACCTATTTGGCTACAGATACATGTATAAAATAACTAGGTAACACTTTATAATAACTTTCATTAATAAGCCATTAACTAATGATTAATAACTGAACAAATCATTAGTTCATGAGAATTTGAACAAATGTTTATAAATGACAGTTCATGTAGTTACTAATGATTGTATTCATTTTTGCAAATGGTAACAAATCATTTGTTATTGAAATTCTCATGAACTAATTTGTTCACAGTTATTAGTCATTAGTTGATGAGCTATTAATGAAAGTTATTATAAATTGTTACCAAATAACTAATATGCTAGTTCTGTGCATCGTCACGGGTTTCAAATAATTATTACAATATTTAGAATAATGAGCAAAGCTATTGATGGTTCTAAATCAGCAGAAAAAGCCATCCAAGTTTATAAAAAAAGTGTCATTAGAATAAGAAATTTAGAAAAAAAATTTAACAGCCGATAAGAACAAAAAAACATTATAAATGCATAGTTTACTACAATATATTTAAAATAAATATATAAAAAGTTACACTATATGTCCAAATGTTTCTGGACACTCACTAATGCATTCACTTAGCTACTGCTGTACCCATTACTGGCACAGATGTACAAATGCACACACACACAGCTTGTCTAGTCCCTTTAGAGAAGTGTTGCCAATAGACTAGGACACGCTGCAGCAGATAAACATGAACCTATTGGTACCATGTCTAATGCCAGGCGTATAAAGCCTACCAAAGCATTGAGCTGTGGAACACTGAGAACTGTGTTTTCTGGAATGATGGTTCTCCATCCAATACCTTTGGGATGGATTGGAGATGAAGTGGGTTGGTGATTATCCAAGATCACCAATACTCGTCACTGAATGCAATCAAATCCTCACAGCAGTCTAGTAGAAAGCCTTTCCTGGACAGTAGAGACAGTTACTCCAACTAAAGTAAAAGTTTTGAATACCCTTGATTTTTAAAGACATAATGAATAAGCAGGTGTCCCAATCATTTTGTCCATGTAGTGTATACCTGTTTGTAGTATTTAAATCCAATTAACTGCACAAAAAGTGTAAGTGATTTTTGTGTTCAGCTTGAATGTTTGCCATATTGTGTGTTTGTGTGTGCAGGTGGCAGAGCTGGTGAAGGAGTTGCGTTGGGAACTGGATCAACTGCTGGAAGAGAAGATTAAGAACCCCAGCACAGACCTCATCACCTGCCCGCGAGGCTCTCGTATTATACAAACCATAGTGTCTCTTATCTCAACACAGTAACACATGAACCACTCACTTGCACATAATTTCTCATTTACACTTTGTACTGTAGATAGATGTATTTGTGTAACTATGCAAATATTGCTGTCATACCGAGATATTTTAATGATTTCACATTACTTGAATTACACTAAGAACCAAGACAATTCAGATAAACTGACTTTGTTAAATTGATTCATTTGAATTGTCCCTGTGCTGTTGGTCTTATTGTTCCACAAAAGGGAAAATTTGTTAATTTTGTGTGATTTACACTTATACTGTAAGAGTCCACATTGGATTGAAAGAGAATCTGTGACTGGCCTTAGTCTGTACTGTAATATTAAGCAGCACTAACAAATGAAGCATGTGCATGAGTGTAAAGCATGAAGAATGTTTGGTTTAACACCTGAGTATTTATGTGAGGAATGTATGTTCGTTCTAATCACGTACAAACCCACAACTCTGTATATTTGGCCAAAGGACATTTTGAATGTCTTTTCTTTATTTGTGAAACACTTGAAAGAAGACACATAGTTAATAAACATTTGCCAAAGTTATGAATTTAACTTTTATTTTTTTATTATTATTTTTGCACAGAACAGTGACAACGTGTGTGGAATGTGCATTAATCAGGCAACCGTTTGTTATGAATTGAATTAATAAAGCATGTGAGTAGGCTCTAGAAAGGAGTTAAAATTAGATCATTATTAGTGCATCTCCAAAAATTAGAAGATGGTGAAAATGTTTGTGTCCGTAACTCATTTTATATTCATTATATGTAAAGTGACATGTCAAGCCCTTTTTATGTTATTACTGTTTGAACAGTAATTTCCGTAAAAACTGATAAGGAAAAGTTCTAATAATTATATAATAATAATTTGAGATATGCCATAATGTTCATGGGAAAAAAAGGCTTTAAATGTCACGTTACAAATTTTTTTTAATGCACTACTAAAATCTGATTTGTGTACTATGAGTGAGAGAAAGTGACCAACTTGTAATGCCTTAAGCTACTGAAAAAGTGAAGCACGTAGTGTGTAGATACTCTTCTCCTGGCTTCAGCAAAGCATCAGGAAACTCGGCCTGCAAAGGGAAAATTACAGTACAAAAACATTTCTATGATTCCTTGCAGATACAGGTTTTCAGAATTAGCTCATAATAATCTTGCCTTTGAGTCATTACCTGATTAACAGCATCTGGCCAGTTCTGGGTCTCCAGACAAAACGCACTATGTTTGGGGTATGATGTTCCTTCTTTCCCTCCAACCGATCCATCCAGGAAGTTGGAAGTGTAGAATTGAACACCAGGCTGAGTGGTGCTCAGCTCCAGAACACGGCCTGTCCCAGCATGTACCACTCTTCAGAAAGAGCAAAATAAATTGTTAGGTAATAGCAGCAATGTGGGATATGCTATCTGGAAGTTAGTACCTTGACTGATGATGTGCACTTGGTACTTAATCATAGTCTTACCTTGCACACTTTTTCTCCAGTTTTGGTTGTCCTGGAACCCAAAGGCAAAAGTTGTGATCATACCCTGGGCCAGGAAGTTCCTTCAGTCGGGTTCCTAGAAGAGCAGGCTTGCGGAGATCAAAGAGCGTATTTTCTACAGGTCTTACCTCTCCTGTGAAAATAAATGTGTGAACTTCTCCATTAACGTTTCACCTCAAAACTTCTCAAACTTTAAAATTTGCAACATAAACTGATCAGAAAATCCGAACCAGACTTTTCTATAAATTATGTAATGGCAACATAAACCTCATTTTATTCAGGTTTTTTTTTTCATAATTACTGCTCTTCAGATTACACTGATTCTTCAAAATGTTGCAATGGTGTCTTTAACAAGGGAAGATGTGCTGAGGAAACTTTTAAGGCTAGTGTATCAGATGTGGATTAGTCCTAGTCTTAGACTTATTTGCAATGTCAATGGTGAATCACTACTGGAAATACTTTTTATTCTAGTCATAGCAATAATATTGGTCTGGAAACTTGCTGAAACTTTATTGTAATAATAATGTTAATAATACCAGTAGGTATCATGGTCTCATCCACAGGCAGGTATGCATCTGCTAAGATGGTCACCTCATGGTCATAAATGTTTGGTGCACCCTAGGGAGAAGAAAAGCAGCATTGATGGTTTGTGCATGTGGAAAAAGAGTGAAAATCCAGGTGTACAGGTTTCTTGGTATGTTGGAAAAGTGAATGCAATCAGTGTACACTGACCAGCCAACACATTAAAACCACTGATTATATTATTATAATCTTTTCTGTGGTATCTTATAATCAATGGGGTGGAATATGTTAGGCAGGAAGTAGACAAGTCAGTCTGTGAAGTTGATGTATTGGCCAGCGTAAGGACCTGAGTAACTTTGATAGTTGACTACACAACGACATCAGAGCCTCTCCAAAACAGCATGTCTGGTAAGGTCTTCCTGGTATGGAGTGTTTAGTACCAAAAGTGGTCCAAGGAAGAACAAGTGTGAACCAGTGTAACTAAGTGAACAGTGACAGTTTCTGTGGTTTTGGTTCTGTATTTCAGGACGCTGGATCTGAAATAAAATGCGGACAATGAGATTCAACTGCAGAATTAAATTTGAGCGTTGCTGGAAAACAGGCAACATTTTAAAAAGTGTTACTGTTTAATAACTGCTAGACTGCACTGTTTTCTCATCACTGATATCTTTAAATACTGCTGCCTCATGTCAAATTTGGAGTTTTGTTCAGTATTCAAGTCTTCTGTATGGCTACAGGTGTATCTTTGATTGTTGGATGCTATCTGTTTAACATTTCTTTGTGTATGTGAATGTTCAGCCTCACCTGTCCAGCTAGGTTGAAATAAGAGTGGTTAGTCAGATTGACTGGTGTAGTTTGGTCGGTCTGGGCGTGGTACTGCACACTCAGTGTTTGTTCCTGCAGTGTATAGGTAACAGAAACCTTAAGGTTGCCAGGGTAACCCTCATCCCCATCAGGACTATTGTGGCTCAGTCTTACTCCGTTATCCACAGCCTCACAGTTCCACACAGCCTAAAGAAACATAAACCATTTAGTCAGGTTTACACTAACAACACTCAAGCAATACATTATTCCTTCAAACCTTTGTTCATTCCTCTCCTACAGAATACAGGCACACTAACAGTCACATACACTAGACATACAAAATATACACACTCTTGTTAAAATGCCAGGTTTTTATTTCAAAATGAGACCGATATTAATCATTTCTGAACTTTTTCCACCTTTACTGCAATCAATAATCTGCACAATTCAATTGAAAATCAAACTGAAATCTTTTAGAGGGGACAAATAAAAAAAACATACAATAACATTCTTGCATAAATATGGACACCCTTTAACTAATACATAGCTAATGCCTTTAAATTTTTTGTACTCTTCTCCTGTCTGGTACATTTCAACAATTAGATTTCTTTGATGCTCTGTAAGTTTTTTGTGCACGGGTTTCTGCTGCAAGATGCAACTGAATAAATATCTGGAAAATCCTACTAGAACATGTGATTGCTATTTGGGGTTGGAGTCACTTTAATTGATGGCAGGTGTGTACTGACTGAACATGAATTTGAATGGTTCATTCTGAACACATCCATGTCCTCAATTTTAAGATGGTGCATATTTATGCAACCACATTGTTTTAGATTTTTTTTTATCATTTTCCTTTTTAAATGATTTCGATTTGTTTTTACACTGAATTACATAGATTAAGTCACATTTCCACAAGATGGAAAAAGTTCTGAAATCTTATTTTTTTACATAGAAAAAACTTGCATTTTAACAGAGGTGTGTATATCTACTGTACATGCATATGAAAAAAAACATTAAGATCAACCAATTTAGCCAATGTGATTTTTCACACAATGGAATTTGACCTCCACATTTAACCCATTCATGCAGTGAAACACACACACACACACACACACACACACACACACACACATAGTGAACACACTAGGCTGTGAGAATTTGTGCCCGAAGCGGTGGGCAGCCGTTATCCACCGGGGAGCAGTTAGGGGGATAGGTGCCTTGCTCAAGGGCACTTCAGTCATGTCCTGTCTGGGGATCGAACCAGCGACCTTCTGGTCACAAGACCAGATCCTTACCACTAGGCCATGGCTTCTCCCTATGTCCCTTGTAAATATACACAAGAAGAGGAAAAAATTTCCACCTTTATTATAAGAAAACGTGAGATTTTATTCCAAGGATCTTTTGAGCATTTCTACTGGTCCATTCATCATGTTCACATAATATATAGTATATTCTGTAAAATGGCAGCATATTGCATCTGGTTATAGCAACCCTCAGACATTGGGAAGATGATACATAATGAAAGTAAAGTTACAAGTTGAATAGTTTATGATTTTTTCTTCTTCAGGCACAGAAGTTTAGTGTTTAAATTTGGTCAGATTTTGAACTCAAGCCTACATGTTTACTGACCTTGTCAAAACCCCTGAGGCCACCGTGTAGGGCATTCGGTCCATTATTGATGGCCAGTTTATACACTTTTCCTTCAATAACAAACTGGCCCTTGGCAATACGATTAGCAACTCGTCCCACCACAGCTCCAAAGTAGCGTGGATTGGTGAGATAACCTGTGAAGTCATATTTTCACAAACATTTCTGGAAGTGTGCACTTCACAGACATCACATTTTCAGTTATTCAAGACGTCACAGCTGAAAAAAAAGTTGACAAGACTGGGAGGTTTAAACTTCACAGTTATAAGTGCATGAGGTGAAGCATCTGCATAATTTGATTATGAATAATTTTAGCTATAAACCAGTAATACACAGTCATATCAGAATATTATGTCCACCAATCAGCCAGCGATGTCACAGATGCCACATGGCAGGGTTTGATGCATGTATAACAAGAGAGCACACCAGTCAGTTGTAGCAGTGTGCAAAACCATCATCATGGACGTTTTGTACACTGAGTGGCATAACAATGGTGGCTCATGGGCCACTGATGCCGCTGAGGAACGACAAATCCAACAAGTGGTACATAGCAATCAACGTGCCACAGTCGACCAGTTAATCTCTCGTTCAAGTACATTCCAAACCAGAGGTGATCATAATATTCTGATTTAAGTGTGTACTTCATATTGTTGTGTCAAATTCGGCACCACCACCAGGAAAAGCACCCCGGCTCTTTTAAAGACATTTACTCTACATTCTTATTGCATTCATAAAACTTACGCAGGTGTTACATGTTGATCACAAATATGTGACACTACAACAGGGGTGCACACACTTTTTCAGCCTGCGAGCTACTTATCTAATGACTAAGTCAAAATGATCTACCTAAAATAAAAATGTAAGACATTTATAAATATACTGACAATTTATGTGTACAATGTATGCTGGTGTACCTTGAATAACTACATGAACCAGTGGTGGATGCTGGTCTTTCAAGGAGGGGAAGCTCAATTTCGGGCTACATCATAAAATGTGTCGGTTTATTTATACGTAAATTCTACCCCCCATTCCTTT
>BRDA01014040.1:0-21904 GCA_036984385.1 Crenuchus spilurus
CTACTACTGCTAATGTACTTTAACACTATTATATAACACCAACTACTCACACTGTAACTACTACTGCTAATGTACTTTATCACTATTATATAACAACTACTCACACTGTAGCTACTACTGCTAATGTACTTTAACACTATTATATAACAGCAACTACTCACACTGTAGCTACTACTTCTAATGTACTTTATCACTATTATATAACACCACCTACTCACACTGTAACTACTGCTGCTAATGTACTTTAACACTATTATATAACACCACCTACTCACACTGTAGCTACTACTGCTAATGTACTTTAACACTATTATATAACACCAACTACTCACACTGTAGCTACTGCTGCTAATGTACTTTAACACTATTATATAACCAACTACTCACACTGTAACTACTGCTGCTAATGTACTTTAACACTATTATATAACACCAACTACTCACACTGTAGCTACTACTGCTAATGTACTTTAACACTATTATATAACACCACCTACTCACACTGTAACTACTGCTGCTAATGTACTTTAACACTATTATATAACACCAACTACTCACACTGTAGCTACTACTGCTAATGTACTTTAACACTATTATATAACACCAACTACTCGCACTGTATCTACTACTGCTAATGTAATTTAACACTATTATATAACAGCAACTACTCACACTGTAGCTACTACTGCTAATGTACTTTAACACTATTATATAACAGCAACTACTCACACTGTAGTTACTACTGCTAATGTACTTTAACACTATTATATAACACCACCTACTCACACTGTAACTACTACTGTCAGTGTATTGCTACAGTGTATTGTCGCACTGATAAACATTAAAACAAGCAACATTAATGTAATGAATATTACAGTTTACTTTTTGAACAATTATTATGAACAATTAACTTTTTCACCATATTAATTTTTTTGCTGTTGCACTGTGTTCAGGGTAAAGGAAAAATGTGGAAATTCGACTTTTGAGTTAACAATTCCTTTAAGCTTCAAGATGAGAGCAGAATGTTCTCCAGTTTGTTCTAGTTTCAGGCGCAGTATATGTGGCCAGTGACTGAGATGACTGCGTGTTGCATCAGCACAATGTCAGAAACAGAAACAACAACAGTGCTTTAGCATAATGAGGAGGTGCTCCCCTCAGGGCACCTGGAAAGTAATGAGTAGTGAATTCCCAAGTAAGTCGTTTTTGGAGAGATATGATCAAAAATAATCAACAAATGTGAAAACGTCATTTCAAGGTGATGCAAGACATTGTAAAAATATATATATACTACTTACCTCTAGAATGAACTTGCACAAAGAGGTTTCTGTTGAGAAATGAGGCAATCTGGTCCTCAGACTAAGTCTTTAAACACGACACTGTCAACCTTCTGTCTTTATTATTCCACAATTGTTTCAGGTTTTGAAGAATATTTTTCAACACTGGTAAAAGTAATGCATTGAATTTACAGCTGTAGAAAATGGTTGAGCTTCCAACAGTCTAATGTTTACCGTTTGAATCGGCATGCCAAAATCTTTGGGATTTTCAACAGCAACTATACAAAATAAATGCAAAATATTGATGTTTATTGAACTACTCAAATGTTTAGGATAATGACACATTTACAATTTACTGCTGAACACTACACAACAAAATGTTGAACCATTTCAATTATTAGTCCCAGAGATTATTTTTAGCTGCACAGCACTGAAGGGACATTTTGTTGGTTTGTATCACAAGAGGGCATCTTTCAGCAGGACAGAAACTGAGTGCTCAGTTTTATTAGTTTGAAAGGTTTTACAAGAGGTGATCAGGTTTTAATGTGCTACAAAGATATCTGTCCTGTAATCAGGGGCGTAGCAGCAAATTTGGAGCCCTGTACACTCTCAATGTCAGTGGGCCCCTATAAACGCCAGTAAATGAGGCACATGAGCAAAAAAGGGGGGTATTTATTTAAATAAAAAAGCATAAGTAAGGTTTTAAGCTACAAACAGATCAGATTATGTTGATGTAGCTATTTACATGTTGATATATGCGGCAAAATATTGCTGGTGGATAATTTATTAAGTCTCAGCACAGAGTTTCACTTTTAGCTCTGCTGTGTTAGTAAACAATAGGCTTTAGCACACACACTGAACCAAAAGACTAACTTACTTTAAACTTAAGGTAAACAACTCACATTTAGGCAGCAATTCTACCTGTCAGCTAGCGCTCTGTCTGTCTGTCTCTCTCTCTCTCTCTCCCCCTCCGTCTCTCTTTCTCGAGCCACTGTTTGTTTCTGAAACTGGTTAAAGTTGATAACTAACGTTAGCGGCTCATAATTGTCTTTATACTTACAGCCACAAGCAGCCTGGTTGGCAACTAACTAAACTAACGATTTCACGTGAGCCTCCAAAAATCAGCAGCAGCTGTCTGGAGTGGACTACTTTAACTTTAATTGGACTTTGCATAACAAGAAAACTCGGTTCACCTTTGGGAAAGAAAGCCGTCAACACATGTCTCCCCTCATTCTGCCTTCTTTCTTTTTCCTCCCTTTCTTTCTTCTTTTGAAATCCTGATTTCTGCTTTTTAGCAGCATGATGGGTAGCACCATCATTCAATCAAGCTAGGCTCACTGACGTTACACTTGTCGTTAGTCGCTGTTGGGCGGACTAAACCATTTTGGGCCTCCAAGAGGGGGCCCCAGTATGTCCAATATGTTGAGAGGACTGTGACTAAAGTTCATTCCCTCAGTTGATATTATCAATATATTTGAAATATGAATGAATAAATAATTAATTTGAGGGCCCAATTAATTCAAAATAAAAACAACCAAAAAAAAATAATTTAATTCAGGATTTTTATGGGCCCCTCTCCCTACTCGGGCCCTGGGTAGTCAGGTCCACTTTTCCCCCCACTTCCACGCCCCTGCCTGTAATTAGCACCATGAAATAGTCCAAAAAAAACAATGAGTAGAAATAAAAGAGTCTCAACTTGACATGAGGAATATATGCTGAACGGATAACCAGATTATTGAAGAGATTCAGTGCTGAGGGTTTTACTATTTATAGATGTGTGTTTGAGTGAAATAAACTACTTTGTTTTATTCTATAAACAACTGACAAATTTCAAATGTAGATATTGTCATCTAGAGCACTGATTTCCAAAAATCAACAACTGGTCAAAAGAATCAGAAGGATTCAGCGCCAGACTTTGATTAATGCCATCAAGGTGTCATCTAATTCATGAACGTTGTGGAGGCAAAGAACTCCACGAGTCCTCTGCAAACTACAGCAACAGATGAACTACTTACATGCATACATACGGTACACATTAAACAATGTGAGTGGACACAGTGTTAAAATCTCCAGCTGCTCTGCTGTGTCTGATCCACTCAACACAAACTAACACACCACCACCACATCAGTGTCACTGAGAATGATCCACCACCCAATAATACCTGCTCTGTGGTGGTCCTGACTATTGAAGAACAGGTGAAAGGAGGATAATAAAGTACACAGAGAAACAGATGGACTACAGTCTATAGTTGTAGAACTACAAAGTGCACCTGTATGCTCAGTTGAGCTAAAACAGACAATGAGGGCAGATACAAGGAGGTGATTTTAATGTTATAAAAGCCATGAACTGTTACATTTGAGAAAAAATTCTCTTACAAAATTAGAGTGACAGTAAATGACCTGAGCTGATGTTAGATCAGCTCTCCTACACTGAGATGAACTCTGGCTCTCGGCTAGTTAAGCTGAAGGCATCTAAGGATGAGTAAGCAACAGGACACATGATAGCAGTATGTGCTTGCGTACCTGGTCTCCTTTAAAAGTGATGTAGGGTCAGTGAAATGGTGCTCAATATAAGAATTCATACTGTTTTTGAATCACAATAGCCAAACCGATTGACAATGCATAAATAGGTATTTATTGCTACATTTATTACAGTTATATCAGAATATTGTCTACCTACCTTATAGTGGGAATAACCAACCTTGACTAGAGTGGACACTGAGGGTTATGCCTGACACTGTGTTCATTATAGCGGTTAACTGGTCCACTGTTGTGTGTCGATTGCTCCGTAGCACGTCAGAGTTGTTTCTGTTTGGCCTCAATGGCCTGTGGGGCACCACTGATGTGCTGTTGGGAGGCTCAAGGTACAAGAAGTCCATTCTCAGTGCACTTTCACTACAGCAGCTCTAGAACATCCCACAAAGTTAGTGTTTCTGAGGTGCTACCATTCATGTTCCCCTCAGGGCACCTGGAAAGTAATGAGAAGTGAATACCTAAGTAAGTCATTTTTGGAGAGATATGATCAAAAATAATCAACAAATGTGAAAACGGAGACGTCATCTCAAGGTGATGCAACACGTTGTAAATATATATATATATATATACACTACTTACTTCTAGAATGAACTGGCACAAAGAGGCTTCTGTTTAGAAATGAAGCTGTTTGGTCCTCAAGCCTGTCTTTAAACATGACACTTCTGTCTTTATTATTCCACCATTATTCCAGGTTTTGACCTCTGAAGAATATTTTTCAACACTGGTAAAAGCAATGCAATGAATTTACAGCTGAAGAAAACCTTTTAAAAGTCCATTGTAGGTTTTGGATTTGCCTTTTTGTGATTTATAATGTTATAATATGTTTTTTATGATTTATAATGTGTGTTATTGTGTTATGCAATTTTGTTACTTGTTAGAGTTAAAGGTAGAGGTTTCCGAGTTCGTACCACCCGTCACCTGGTACACTATTATCAGCCCTTTTGGACATCAGTCACATCACGTCCTTTGTCCACGATGATGGTTTTACACTCTGCTACAACTGACTGGTGTGCTCACTTATTTATACATGCAGTAAACACCGTCACATGGTGTCTGTGATGTCCAGAGCCGAATTCATTCCAAACCAGGGGTGGTCATAATATTCTGATATAAATGTGTATATAGATATCTATCATGTTGTTGATTTTACTACTTGATTTGAACCCAACAGCTGCCCTTTACACTATCTGAACATTGTATGATGAATGGACAAATAGAATGCTCCAAAATTCCATCACTTTCCATTAACTTTTTAAAAATGTAAATAAATGTAAATGTTTTCCTGTAAAGTTGGCTAGTGACATTGTATTATACTGTTTATCTTGATGTTTTATTCTCAGATTTAGAGCTTGAGCTCAGAATAGAGGTGGAGTCAGGCTTGGGCAGAGGATTAGGGATTATAGTTAAATTAAGCCTACGAGGTGTTTTAGTATGAAAACAACTTATGCAAGGTTTAAGCCCATTAAAGCCAGGTCCTCTTCGTCTTGGCATCTCCATTCCAGGAAAGACCTCATCACTTTCTCGTGTGCTTGTGTAACTGGCTGACCTGTTTTGGGAAGATGAGAGTTAAGTGGAACTGAAGCTCAGTGATGAAGTGATGGTGATGGAAAGTTACATGTTGACTCTCTACTGGAAACTGAAGCTCTGGGTTAGGGCACTACTCACAGTGTTAAAGGGAAAAGTTCACTTCCGTTCACATTTGGGCACAGTTTACTCTTCTGTTTATGTGAATTGATTGTTGAAATCAATTTCCTGATTTTTTTACAAATTAAAAAACAAACATTTGTAAATCACCATTAATGTAAAAAAATAAAAATGTATACAGAATCAATGTTTTCAAGTATAGACAATAATATTTTAAAGAATTTCATTCAATTAAAAACACTTTAAACATTTTCTTTCATTATTTTTACTTGTCATTTTACTATATATAAACACACACTTGCACGCAAAAATTTTTGACAAAAAAATTTGGACAAAAAGTTTGGACACTTCTGGTCAGAATGCACATTTAGTTGATTTTGCTAGTGAAAATAATGCAAAGAAAGAAATACAAATTTTGGGCACATTTTAGTGCACTGTTTCTATTTGTTTTCTGAATTTAACAGTGTACAAATTCAGAATTTAAAAGTATTTGATGTGCCATAACTTCTGAACTAGCCACATTTGACATTTCATTTTTTCAAAAAAGTTAAATTCAATAAATAAAGAGTAAGTGGGCATTAACTCTAAAAAGTTAAGTGTATCATATTTGATACATGGTTGAATTTGTAAGACGTCTTACAAATTAATGTGATAAATAAATTATATCTTACATCATTTATTACTTTATAAATAACATATACATAAGAAAAAAAAGCTGGTGTATAAAATGATATACATGTCTTTGGCTCTCTAGTGGATTATCAATGTACTGCATGCAGCAAAGCATACTTCAGATTTCTATGTTTGAAAGTACTTGAGCAAAAATATAAAAGCCTAGTGTGTAAGAGGTTAAAATGTTTGTTTCATGTATGTTTTTGTTTAAATAAACAACATGCTGTGAGTATCAGATTCTGAATGTATCAAATATGATACAAAAGTCAATGTAATGTAATATTTAGAATTTGAACTATCACGATCATTTGATGATTTAACCTGCAAGGGGGACACTAACGTTTGCATCATTATATTACTGATTTTTGCATATATTCAATATATTATATTACTCAAAGACATAATATTGTCTAGTCGTGTCTTATTTCATTAGATTTGAGTTTTCATTATCTACTTTTAGGACTTGTGTGACAATCTGATGAAGTTTTAAATTAAATTTACGAATAAATGTAGAAAATTCTACAGGATTTGTACATTTTCAAGCACCAATATAACAGTTCATTTAGTAACAATTACAAAATTGTAATCTATTTAATATTTCTCGCTAAATATACTTTATTTCTATTTCTTTATTAACCTAATTCAGAATATACAGCCTAAACCAAAACTATATTCAATGTTAATAAATTATCATTTTCTCACACAAAAGCTGAACACAGTAATGCAATGTCACCTTAATATCCTGATCCTAAGCAAACATCTCCAAGCAAACATTTCCTCATCGTCTCACGAAGGCTCCAACTCACTTGAAGGGCCTTTGAATCAAAGCCTCACATCAGCACTTCTCAGAACACTGAACTGACCTCGTTCTGTAACTCAGTAGCGTTTGGTTCAAAGAAAAAGCTCGTAGCTCTCTATAAATATCAGCTGATGCTTAATTTGGAAAAGACGAGCCCAAGAATAGTTCCTCCAGCTAAATAAATCACATGCTCAGGTCTCAGAGCTGTGTGTGAAAGTTAAAGCTCATTAGAGCAAGTCAACATAGTCACTAATCTGAGAAGTGAGAACAGCATGAGGACATGGGTCAGCTGTCCTAACAACTCTGTAGTACCTTAAACAAGGTCCGCAAAGTCACACTAGAATTACAGTCTACAGGGGAACATCTTTAAATTCCTTTGTCCCTGAGATGCATCGTCAGCCAATTATCTGGCCCATTTTGAGATGTTGCAGAAGAACATGCAGTATTTCACAATATACTGGCACATCTGGTAGCTCAAATAAAATGTAAATACACAGTTTCTATGTTCTCCCCATACCTGCAGGGGTTTCCTCCAGAGTCTCCAGTTTCCTCCCACAGTACAACGATAAGAGAGTCTAAAGGCTGAAGATAGATGGCAAGAGAGAGAGAGAGAGATAGAGATAGAGAGAGAGATAGATAGAGAGAGAGATAGATATGCCAGGTAAATGGGGAAATACAGGAGGCGATATTGCAAGGACTGGGAAAAGAAAAAGGTTTGATGGACTGATAAATCCCTTATAAACAAAATACTAAGTCGTACAGTCATAGTTGTTTTGCCATTTGCTTCAAACGTGTGACAGACATATATTTTGGGCTACTTTAAGCTTCTGAAGGGCAGGTTTTAGACTGACTTTGGGCTGGATATTTTTGTTGGACCTGGCAACCCTGCGTCACAGTCAAGTTTGGTTTTTACACGAAGAACGAAAAACTAGACAAAACCGTTGCTGTTTGCAAAGAATGCAAAGTCGCATTCAAGTACACCGGTATTACAACAAACCTCACCGCTCATTTGGTGAGACGACATGGTGAAAGTGGTGATGAGGACGCTAGCATCGCTAGCCCAAAGACACGGCAGGACAATAACACAGAAAAACAGGACTTCTTCCAGCCAAAACTCGACAACTCAGCTAGAGCCAAAGTAATAATGGCTTCAATAACCCGGATCATTGGCAAAGTCTTAAGACCATACTGTGTGGTGTAGAATGTGGGCTTTCGGGACTTGTTTAAAATATTGAGCTACGGTACCACATCCCAGTGCGACAGTATTTTACTGATTCTGAATTCACATGTCAAATACAACTTTACTAGTTCTCTAGTATTTCATTAATATATTTAATCTATAAGAGCAAAAACATTTTTAGTATATTTAGTATAAACTTGTGTTGAATCAATGTAAAATTATCTATTTTAAACAAGTAACTTATTGTACTACTCTAGCCTATTATACTGAACCAAATTATATCAAAATCTTACTGAATTGAATCAAACTGAAATGGTTCAATTTAAAATACATAGTTTCTAACGGCATGAATCGAGATACATATCAGATATCATTTATTGGACAGATGCACACCCCTAGTCTGGACGGGTAAATTTGATCTGATCACTTGGTAATAACAGTGCAGACAGACATCTCAACAGATGTGATTTACCTGCTGTCTGAACACAGATGAAGAGGGCCCCTGAGGGGTGCCAGACATTCTTGCTTTTTGAGGGGGCATAAATAGACTCCAGCAACTAACAGCCCAAGACTGCCTGGAAAATGCATTAAACTACATAACTAACAAATTTGAGTGAAACATTAGTCAATGACTGAAACCAGTAGAGTTAATTAGTGAAAAACAACCAACACCACCTGAATACACGAGACATACACTCTCACCAGAGTCCTGAAAGCAGTATCTACACTTGAAGAGTACAAACTGGGTGGGGTGACATTAGACTTGTGTGATCACTCCTGTTCATCCCATTCTATTGTTCTGTATGTTTTCTATGGAGAAGCTAGTGTTTAAAGTGTATAGCATAAAAGCTAGAGCACTGAATTCACTAATTTGACTTGCATGATAGGCAGCATATATACATCCAATCTTTTAATAATAAGATATTAAATCTCGTACTTTGTAGCCTACCTCATTATGCCATGCTATAACAGGTCATAGAGGTTCAGTTAAGACCACAGAGATAGATCATTAGACCCTCATTAGACCACTGATACCATTATATCATGAGCCATGAGCAGCCATCTGCTTCTTGATGTACTAATCTCAGGTTGTACCACCAGGCCATCCAAGCCTACCTTAAAATACACCTGTCTCAATCTTTTGATCCCTCACCCCATTCATTCTCTATGTAGGAGTAAAACCAGGAGATCATGTGAGAAGGGGGGGGGGGGTTGAAAGAGCTAATTCTGGAATACTGTGAGGGATGGAGGGAGTGAGTGAAGGGGATTAGATGAATGAGTATAAAAGAGAAGAGGGGCAGATGGAAGGATGGCAAAAGAGAGAGACTGCAGAAAGAAAGAGCCGAGGAACCAAACTCGCCTTTGTTTTGCATCTCTGCGCTTGCTCTCCGAGCAAGAAATCAAGCCTCAAAAAGCTTCACTGCTGTGAAAACAAAGGTAAGAGAACTTGACACTGTCAGAATCTGTAGCAGTACAGCAGTGTTATTCATCTTTACGTTGCCTTTTCTAGAGAAGAGTAGCTTATTTAGTGTAAAAGTTAGTAGTGTGTTTAGCCTTCACTGTGACATTATGTATAACCAACATTAACCCTTAATTATCAATGTTACAATAGCATTATCAACATCATATGTTTACTGGCCACATTGCGTACAGTTTGTTGACGATTGCAGGCCATCTATGGATGCATAATTTGCATCAGTGTTGTTTACTTGCACTTTATTGTCAACAGTTACATTTAAACTTGCTGTTATGTATTCAAAGACTGGAACTCACTGACTGATGCACAAGTTATGTTAACCATCCTTTGACCCAGTGGTCACCAACCCTGGTCCTGGTGCTGATCTTGCCTTCTTTCACCTCCAGTCCAAATCTAACACTATCAAAAACTGAAGGCAATTGTTAAATGGATCAGGTGGGTCAATTAGGGTCTATAGGAAGGTAGATCTCCAGTAGCAGGGTTGGGGACCACTGCTCTAGCTATTCAATTGTGGTCATTTTATTGGCATGGGGCAACTCTAGGCTGGATATTTTTGGGTGGTGGTCCACTCTCTGTCTAGTGTTGACAGTGATGATTTGGAAAATGTTCAAAAGTGTCACTGCTGTGCTTAGAATGGATTATCTAAATAATATCTGGTCAACTATGGTGGTCCTTTTCCACTCTTGCTGGATGATCAGTTGTGCAGAAAGAGAAGGGCTACAGTACAAACAAATAGCACCAATATAGGAAGTGTTTCTCATAAAGTGGCCAATGAGGAACAAGAGATACTTCTGAGAGTATATTAGATAAAAAAAATGATAGAACTTTCCATTTGACTCTAATCCAAGTTTGCTTAATTGTTTAATTGGTTATGGTATACATCTTAATGAGGGGTGTGAGGGGTCGGGCAAGATCCAACGTACAAAAAGAACTGCAGTAAACTGTTTTGTAAAAATACACTATTTGTCCAAATGTTTGTGTTTGTGGACACTCCTAATGAATGCTACTTTAAGTTGACACAGATGTATAAATGCAGACACTCAGCTTGTCTAGTCCCTATAGAGATTAACTTTCCACAGAATAAACATGAACTATTAGCACCATATCTAATGTCAGGCATGGGCTAAAGCCCTCTAGCATTGAGCTGTGGACCTGTTATTTGTTCCATTCAGTACTTTTGGGAGTTGGGGTTGAGGTCGTGGTGGTGATCATCCAACATCCTGACCTCACTAACACTCTTATGGCTGAATGCAATCAAATTGTCACAAACGCTGCAAAATGCAGGATAAACTTTAATACTTTTGACTTCAGAAGAAACAACGAAAAGGTGTCCTAATACTGTGCAAGAAAATGTCAATTGCAAGAGTACAATGGTTCATTAAATGCCTAAGTGTAGGACTTCATGTCCAGTAGGCCTTCTCTCGGTCTATAAAAACATGAGTCTGAAGAGACGCATTAGCCTATTAGTTTAGCTTGTCCTACATTCCAGAAGTAAGCTATGCTAACTGAAGCTAATGTTTTGGATTAAGTTGGTCACAGATGGCTTACAGTGTCCTGTATTAGATCATTGAGGTTATGTAAGTACACTATAAATAGACGCCTGTAAACAGAGTCAGGCTAATTGGGACTGTGAGAGCAGAGTTGTGTAAAGCACTGTGCTTCAGATTAGGATTAGTTTAGACTAATCTGTCAGGACTAGTGCTTCTGCTTCATTGATAAAAGAGGTGTGGAGGGATTAAGAAAGTGAGAGAGTGGAAGATTAACAAGCCTAATTGTGAAAGTTCTCTTCTCTCAGACACAGGAGACTGGTGCTAATCTAGAATTAGCATAATGTGTTTGGTATCTGAAGTTGGGGAGAGGCAAGGAAGTTTTAGTCAAACTCCTGAAAACAATTCTAAATAAATGACTATTACTAGATAATGAGTATTATAATAGCAATAAATCATTCTTATCGTGGAGGTTAGGTACATTATATCTCCAAAAGTTTGTGGACACCCCTTGTAATTAATACATTCAGCTACTTTAAGTTGACACAGATGTACAAATACACACACAGCTTGTCTAGTCCATGTAGTGATGTACTGCCAGTAGAATAGTACTAAATAGGACTATGGGCATCATGACTAATGCCAGGCCTGAGCTAGAGGGGTATAATTGAGCTGTGGAAGTGTAGAACCGTGTGCTTCTGCTCTATCCATCTTTTGGGATGAGTTGGTGCAAAGATTCGACTACATTCTGACCTCACTAACACTCATTAGGCTGAATACAATCAAATCCTCACTGCAATGCTGCAAAATCTAGTCAAGCCTTCCCATGTCCAAAATACACTCACCATTGCTGTAAAAGACCTGGAAGTGGCTTAACTGGGCTGTATTTATCATTTCAAGCAAATTGCTTTACCTCTTCATCTTCACTGTACTCAAATTCCCATTTGTCCAAAATCCCGTGGTTCTATCATGATTACCATTATAATATTTTAAGGGTTGTTATTAGTGTAATCATAATAATGGATGTAGCCCCACCATTTCATGCTTTAATGGTGTAGTCAGCATCAGTTGGGCATCAAGAGTAGACCTAGGCTTTCACAGACCTGCAAATGACCTCTTCTGTCTTTTCTTCAGGAAAATGGACACAATAGAAGTTCCAACACCTGTAGAAAAGAAGGCCCCTCCCAAGTTCAAGGCAAGGACCATCCGCACCTTCAAGAGCAAAGCCCCAAAGCCAGGCCAGAAAGGCTTCGGTGATGACATCCCTGGAATGGAGGGTCTTGGCACAGGTAAATGCTAATGCTAAAGCTAACAACTTAGGACTTTATTTTTTAGCTTGCTACAAACACAGATGTTTGGAAATATATAGATGATAGTTAGACGTTGCTGATTCTTAAAAATGCAATGATATTTGCATCTACAGTTTGTGGTAAAACTATGATGTTACAACTATAGACACAAGGTAATATCAGGGTAAAGGGAATCATAGTATAATACTACAGTAATGCCTGTACTACATGAATATTTTCAGCAGTATAAACTGTCAGTGAGGTTAAATGAAACACTATCAGGCAGCTCTGAACACATTTTGCAATACAGGCATTTCCACGCGTACTGTTAAATGATGATGTACCACATTATAAAATTTCTCTGAAAGCATGATCACTCAATTCACAGCTATGAAAATCGCCATCTCATGCCACAAAATTACTGATTTCTTAATAAATGTCTAAATGTAAGAGCTCTGCAACTTAATTGCAAGTTCAAAAAATAGCTTTTAGACATCACTTGACATTTTGAACAGCCATGCGACAAATCTTTGATGCCAAAGCCAAACTAATGCATCAGTTTACCTGCTTGAGTGACCTGTGCTGCAATGACGAGATACTACATTGTGCTTCACATCTAATGACTCTTTCCTGTGGAAATCAAGTGACTCAAGATTTTCACTCAAATCGTGTTTCTTTGTATGTGTACAGACTGCTGTAAAATGCACTGGCTTGTGCTATGAGAAATGCAAATTCTGTGCAATTAAGAACATTTAACAAATGTCTTAAAATCTTATAAAATTCATAAAATTTGAGCTACAAGGTCTGTGGAATTATGATTTGGTATGCCATTAATGATTATATATAGATATAGATAGATATATATATATATAGATAGATATATATAGATAGAGAGAGAGATTGTATACTAATATCTTGTATAATAATAGCTTTGTGAATGTACTATTCTGATCCTCTTCTCTTTTTCCTTCTCAGATTTCACTGTGGTCTGCCCATGGGAGGCTTTCGGTGACATGGAACTGAGCGATTTAGCTAAATATGGCATCCTGTAGTTGTTCCTTTTCCTCTTTACTTCATCCCCCTCTCCTGGGGCCTGGCCACCACTGCCCCATGTGTTTTGACCCATCACTGCTAAATATCCAGTGGAAATACAAAAATGAATCAATATGATCATTTAATTCAAATAATAAAAAAAAAATCAGACATAATAAATATGCTATAAATGACCTCAATACCCAATCTTCTTTCCAAAAACAACCACTAATTACCTCAGAAGTCAATCTGTGCCCACGTGTCTCTAAATAGCATATGTCTAGACGCGTCTGAAGCATGTCTCCAAAACACATCAGCACTGCACTGAAGTTACTTTCTGGATTTTAAACAGTTATTGAACTCTCACATAGAGGTCTCATCACTGTGATAGTGTTCCCTCTGTCCCTCTGTTTCTATACAGATTTATTTATGTATTTTAAGCGCAAATTGACTTTATTTTTATGGACTGTAAATGTCAGTGTGTGTGTGTGCGCGTGTGTGTGTGTGTCTGCATGTCAACTACGTTACATCACGGCTTAGCAGAGCTGACTCAGCTACTGAACCAGTTCTGTGACTGTAGAACACAAAATAAAAGGTTATTTTCCCAGATCTCAGTGTTCTGTCTGCTTCCTGAAAAAAAGATGTTTACTGCTGTAATTTAAAAAGTAATATTATAAACATTGTAACTTTATTATTATTTGTAATAATTTTCATGTGTTTTGTTGCACTTGCAATTGCTGGCCAGATTTTTTGTATTGTACACCAAGAGTCTGTCATGCAATACAACTAAATAAAGGTGTACATATAGAATGCCTTGATAACGATTTATAAATGGCTGTCCATTGTAGCAACCACCATGCCTGAAAGGGTTGTAAATAATAATTATGATAAAATAATCATAATAATATAATAAGTAGTAGTATTAGACGTAATACTCATTATATAAATTATTTACAATATTTTTATACAATTCATTTATATTTACAATATATTATTTATAATTATCTCAGCAATATATTCTGCCTAATTTGGTCTCTCTGACTTTTAAACATGTTTTAAAATAAAAATCCAGTAATTACAATTATAAATTAGAATAATAAACATCTTAATTATTATTATTATTATTCATATTAATATTCAGTATTTATTTTGTATACACCCCTCAGTAAAATGTTCTGCAATTTGGCTTCCCAATTTTTTAAACAATTAAAAATTTATTTACAATTAAATCCAATAATTACTGTAAAGTAGAATAAACAGTCGAGTCATTCTATTAACAGAAAAAAAGACCAAACTCATCTGATGTGTATATTTTTAAAAAATTGTTTATATGGACATTCAGATACAAATTACATCACAAATGGCATCTGAGTATGCAGAGAGGAAGAGTTCAAACCAAAAACACACTCACATTGTAAACTAAAGGATAATATGCATAACATGTATCATATAATAATGTGCAAAGATGGAAAGGAGATATATAATAGGAATGGAACACTACTGAAGGTGGGCAGCCAATTTTTTTTCTTTCCCGTCCTGACTGCGCGACTGGACATTATTTTAAAACCTGTGTTCCACATGCAGATCCAACAAACGTTTAGACTAGCACACCCTTTTTCTTCACCACACAGAGGAGTCTGAACCACCTCCAGTCATCATTTTCTAGTACGTTCCTCCAAACTCTCAGACTAGAACTCTTGAGCTAAAGACTCCCAAGTGAGCGGACTCGGGCCTGCCCACAGCACTGGCTATACGGGACTACCGGCTACAGCAGAACCAGAGCCACTGCCAACGTCAGCTCACCAGAAAGAAGAGGAATCAAGGAATCCAGCCTTTATCTGGACTCCTGGGACAGTCTAAGAGGGCAAAAGTGGGGGCAGATCGCAGGTACTGAGGTGTTTGTTTCTTGGTTAACACTGAGAAATATAGTGCATAGACTGCAAAGTACCTAATGGACAGAAAAAAATAAAATAAAGCAACACCCATCTCACTGAGAGACGGTAGGAATTTCCTTAAGTCTTAATACAATGGTTCCATGGGACTCATCCTCCATGGTGGAATATAATTTAAATCCTTATATTAGGCGAAAGAAAGTGAAAGTAAAAGTGAAACGATTATGAAATGTATTCTGTTCTTTACCTACAGCACAAGTGTTGGCTAAGAAGCAACACCACTGAAGCTGGGACCAGTTTAGCATATTGTTCACAAACAGTACAGAAAAAGCTGTGCTCACCACCGTCCAGCCAGGGGCGGACTGGCAATCTGTACATCCATGAAGAACCCATCTTAAAACAAAGCCCACCCAAATGACCATCGCCAACCTCCCATCACCTACCTTTCCCTGGAAATGACAATCAAAAGACCCCCCCCCACCCCCACAATTAAACACAAGCCCAGAGCCACATCTGTGTCCCCAGTCCGCCCCTGTGTCCAGCACTCCTGATGGTACTGAAATATGACTCTTGCACCAGACAAAAGAATGTACAACGGTAAATCCTGACCACAAAAAAAGAAGAAAACCTGATCGTTTCTAGACTGATAAAAGTTTGTTAATAAATTAGCTTGTAAATCGGATGTCGATGGCACAGAAGACACAGCAAAGATCCAATTCAAACTAAACCAGTAAGCCACTTCAAAAAACAAACAATAAAATTCTATCCATACAAAAATAAAACAAGCCATAAACAACAGAAATTACCATCGGCTCATACATTTAACCAAAAAACAAAAATAAGAGGAAAAAAGAAATGTGCTTCACAAATCTTTGGAACCAAAATTTCAAGAGGACAAAAAATATCAATATTCATAAGATAGAGAGAAAAGACACTTAGCGAAGCAAGGAAGAAAAAAATACTATGCAGTTTATCTTTAAAATATCCAAAGAAATTGTCATTTGTCGTAATTCTGTGCACCCCTCCCTCCTCCCCCTGTTCTGAAATGTTTGGAAATTGCATATTTGACAAAACGCATCTAGTAAAAAGGACGCCCGTAATCCAATAAGGGTCCCATAAGGTTGTGTAAAAAAAAAAATACATTGTACATATTTCTCGGAACATAATTAATAGCTATAGACACTCATGATAGCTTTAGTGTGTTGCTCACTATGTGGGATCATTTGATATTTTTATGATTAAGTTGTATTTTTCCTACTCCATCGGACTTAAATAGGAGCCAACGAAAACAGCTATGTCACAGAAATGGTATGTCAAAAATGGTCTAATTAATAATAATAATAATAATAATAATAATAATAATAATAATAATAAATGTTTGGTAACATTTTTTTTGTTCTATTCTAGTTTATTTGCATATTATGACTATTCAATTTTAAAGGTATGTCTTCAAAAAGACCTCAATGTAGGAGGTAATTTTACAATATCAACACAACAAAAAAAGATCTAAGCAAGATTCTGTCGGCTATTTATGACACATTGTCCCGTCTACGTGTGTAAAACTCCTGCGATCTGTAACAGCGGTCAGCTTTGTCTTTCAGGTCACTTTTCTCGGATGATGCTTTGAGGAAAAAAAATCCCGCTTGCCTTCCCTTCATTCTGTGGAATAACCTCATGGTTCTCCTCATCAAAAGATCACTTGGTCAGTCTGTTGGTTGGTGGCCTCACCTCTTCTTACAGTCTGCCATGCAGGCCTGTGCAGCCATTTTTTGTCCATCATGTGGCCTTTTCCAATACGGATAGTAAATGTAGTGTGGTACTCTGAAGAGTGATGTATAAACTTTTGTAGTCCGTTGTAGTCCAGACACTCTGTGCACATGTAGTTTGGTGGCCCTAGAGGCACTCTAGAGCCATTACTGCATGCATATGTGCAGAGAAACGTGCCAAAAGGAAGAATAATAATTGAGTTTTTTTTTTTTTTTTTTTTTTTTTTTTTTTTACTTTCAGCCGTGCAATTCCTCAGTCAGCCATCTTCACACCCTCCGTTCAAAGTTCTTTACAGTTTCTTTTTCTTATTTTATAAAAAAAAACACTTGTAGTGATGTACTTTCCTTTCTCAAGTATTCATTCGCAAGCGGCGCATTTTCTGTTCGTCCACAAAAAAAAGTCCTTTTCCGCTCCAAAGTGACTGACTGCTGCTAAATGTTTTGGAGAGTTGGGTGAAGTCTGGAGGTTTTGGAGTTTAGTAAGGGGAGAACCTGCTGTATCCTCCCCTGTAGAGGGTGGCCTGTGTGGAGAACAAGGTTACAATAATAACATACATTTTGAAAGATTTTAATTGTAGCCTTATAACACATAATTGATACATAATTGTGTTTTGGATGTCTCTACATCAACACTCCAAACTCTAATAATCTAAATGCACAACATATAAATAATAGTACATAATATATTTTTAAAATATTAATTTAATAAACCTGATGTACAAAATTACATACATATTGTTTGCCTCCTAGTTGTTTATCTATGGACTGCATGCATCAGAGGATAACATTTTACTCAAGTTTGAATGGCTCAAGTAAATATTTAAATTAAACTATGAGGGCGGGTAAAATAATTGTGCTATGTACAGTGATGCATCAAAAACATCAGAACATGGTGAAACACTGGATTTTTTTTATCAAATAGTTTGATCAAATGTGATTTTTTTCACACAGACAATCTAGAATAAAAGTAGCTAGTGTACCATAGCTCCCACTCCGTACGCGGCGGCTGCAGGGGCTGCTAGCGCTGTGGCGTAGGGATCCGCTGTGTACACACGACCATAGCTGAAACACAGAGAACAGAGACCTCCTTCAGACTGGTATTATTTTACAATACGTATCAACTTACATTATAAACAGAGAAAGCCTATTAGTGCTAGTGCTAATGGACCAACTCTTACTGCTATAACAATGGACAGACTAATGTTCTGTGCACACCAGTTGGGATGCATTTTTAATGGATGACAACCAAAATGCAATAATTTTATAACATCCTAGCAAATGCGACCCATTCCAATGAAATTAAGTTTGTAATTGTGTCAGTTTTACAAAATGCAGAGGAAGAGAAAGCATTGGATCTAACATGATAGATTATAGTGATTTTAAAATTAGCAACAATTCAGAACATAACACTGAGACACAAAGTGTTTTTTAATTAAATGATGAAAACTGTGAACTTTTTCCACAACATAAAAACATTTAAATGTAGTTTTTTTTTAATCTGGATGTAGGCAACAAAATTCTCCCAAAAGTGCTCCCAGGCTCTACTCTGGTCACCTGCCCAAATTCTCCTCCAAACTCTAATAAACATTACACACAATTCATCACTGAAAGATGTCTCATTGTTATTTTCTGAATGGCTGCAAAATAAATCATAGACGTCAAAAGATAAGACCTGTGAACTGTCAGGACTACAGAATGACTCCATTCTGTACAGTTGTGTTTCTGGTTGAAACTCCGGCAACCAGACTGTATTAAAATGACTACAGGACTCTACAGTAGACCAGTGATGCCAAAACACACATTTGGTGCGCTCTAGTTGCTGGCTGTGGTAGAGTTTTAAACCCCCACATTTTTTTGGTATTGAAGGGGAGCTACAATAAACTTTGAAATTAGTTTCCTGTTTTTGTCAACTGTGTTGCGTTAATTCCACATGCTGTACCCCAGTATTTTACCTTATGATAAAAGGATTTTATAGAATTATTTATTTTATAGTTATTTGGGAATATTTAATGCAGTCAAGTTCTACCCACTAGAAATACAGCTCAGCTTATTTTACATTTTATTTTATTTCAGTTTATTTTTTTGTGACTCTGTTAATAATACGTCTTCACTTTGACATTTTTAAAGAGATCTCCTTGTTATGCCAGTAACGTTGGAAGCCATCAGGACCATCAAGGTTACATTTTTTCTCATCAGAAAATAAAACTTTCTTCCACCCTTCAATGTCCCATGTTTCGTGCTCCCTTGCAAAGTATAAACGGGCAATTTTGTGGCCTTTGAAGCCGTTTTTTGTTTCTGAAGCCCTTCCCTTGCAGATGCTGTCTGATGGTTATTGAGCTGCAGTCAGCACCAGTAATGGCCTTAATTTGGGTAGAGGATCATCCCATGTCTTGACGGACAGCCAATCTGATCCTGCGGCTCAGTGCTGGTGAAATGTTTTTTGGTCTACCACTTGACTTTTTGTTCCATAACCCTCAGGATCATTTAAAAAATGCTAAATGACTGTCTTACTTCGTCCAACCTCAGCAGCGATGGCACGTTGTGAGAGGCCTTGCTGATGCAGCTCAACAAACCTACCACGTTCAAAGTCAGTGAGCTTTTTTACTTTTGCCATCAGGAGGTCTTGACAGAGTAAATACTTGACAGAAAATGACATGGAATCCAAATTTTTGTGCAGATTTTGGCTTTTAAAAGCGATGATTTAAAACTTTTGATCAGATGAAAAAATGTGAGTGAAAATGCAGTTTTCAAAAAAATTGGCAGCTCAAAAGTTTGTCTTTTCTGCCGATTTCTTCTTTTAGCTTTGTGAAGCTCTACTTAGAACCTTCTTAAGATCCAACAGTGCAAAATGCAAATTCTTGCAATTTTTTAACTGGTCTTAAGATTTTGATCAGGAGTGTCTCTCTGTTGTGGCAGTGTCCTCCAATATTTGGTGGGTTCTAAAAACTATCTGTGTGGAAATGGGGTCCACAGGGTGGCATGACGTCAGTAATTAACTCAGCTACTGAGATCTGACTCTTTTTAACCCTTTTACGTCCTGCTCAACCATTTGGTAGAGCACATTTGAGTCACTACATCTTATGCAAGAAGGTGTTGAAATTAACACAATAAAAAATGCTGAAAAACCATTAGTGCTGTTGCACCACCACACAGATGAGTGTGGTGTTTAAAAAGTGAACAGAATTAGCATCTTATTGTACAGTTTTTGTGTTTATAGTTTATGTTCTGACTTTACTGTAAAGAGCCACTAAACACTGTATGTGTAGTGGACATTAAAAAATCTTCTTGTTGAGGATGTTAAAGAGTTAATCAGAGACCCTCCTCAGGCTTAGAGAACTGGCCTTGTGACTGGAAGGTTACTAGTTTAGTTCCCTGAACAGGTTAAGGTACAAGGTACCTAACCTCAAACTGCTCCCCGGGTGCCGTGGACAGGGCTGTCTGCTGCATGTGTTCACTGCCCCCTAGTGTGTGTTTCACAGTATGGGTGGGTTAAACAGCACAAGTTAACTGACTAACCTGTCACTGTAGGCTGCTGCTGCTGCCGCGGCTGCAGCTGCTGCAGTTGGACCTGCTACTGCTGTGGGCTGAGCGTAACGATACGCTGCATATCCTCCCTAAAGAGAGACAGACAGACAGAGGCACAGAGATATTATATAAATCAGGAAAGTTGCTGTTAACACCCCTGCACGGGTGTGAGGCAGCCTACATACTGCAGGTTGAAGAGACACATTAGACATTAGGCAAGATACAATACCAAATAACAAGCAAACTGCCATTAATGATCAGGATGATGCAAACCACATTCTGAGAACGCTGAATTTTTGCTGTTTTGCTGTGAGTGTGTCTTCCTCACAGGCAAATCCAGTTCGAACCGGCTTCTCTGTACACAAATGGATCTAAATGTTGATTTTAGTTTGCCAGTGAGGAAGACACAACCTGAAATCAGTCAGAATCAAGTGTGCATAGCCTTTAGTGCCACATCTCCCCTCAAAACCAAACCCACCCTGGCCCGCCCCCCAAATGCACGCTACACACAACAAAGGGTGAGCAAGTCAGTTAACTGGTGCCATTACAGACAGACAGTCAGATAAAAAACAGTGAGATTAAAGGAAAACATGAAAAAAAGGTCATTCACACTCGTGTAGCCACAACCACACAGACAGACAGACAGGTAGACAGACGGACAAACATACACGCGTACAGACAGACAGCATGCACCCCAAAAAAACACAATAACAAGCGATTTTCTGCCAATCACACCACTGCATTCTACCCTAGAGCCAATCAATAAAACTCCCACATTCCACCACACGCCTGCAGGGATGGTGGGGAGAGGGTGGATAGAGAGAGAGAGAGAGAGAAAGAGAAAGAGAGAGAGATAGAGAAAGAGAGAGAGATAGAGAGAAAGAGAGAGAGAGAGAGATAGAGAGAAAGAGAGAGAGATAGAGAGAGAGAGATAGAGAGAGATAGAGAGAGAGAGATAGAGAGAGATAGAGAGAGAGAAAGAGAGAGAAAGAGAGAGAGAGAGAGAGAGATAGATAGAGAAAGAAAGGTAAAAGGTAGAGAGCAGGTATCTAAGGGCTTGAAATCAAGACCGTGCTTAAAAAGGTTTAGTTCGGGAAAGACTATAAAATCGAGACTCGTGAAGGTCGACTTAAGTCGTCACTTCGGCAAAGACTACCTAAAGATTCGGGTCAGCCTGACTTGACTAAAAGACTAAGACTGGGGAAGGGTCTTAGAGGGGCATAGAGACAGAGTGACACCGTACGACTGACCTCGTCACAACCGTACGTCCGTGTGAATGTCGGGAATCTATGGACGAGAGATGGAAAATGGAAAGAAAGAGATAGATAGAGA
>BRDA01014040.1:21914-39094 GCA_036984385.1 Crenuchus spilurus
AAAGAGAGAGAGATAGAGAAAGAGAGAGATAGAGAGAGAGAGAGAGAGAGAGAGAGAGAGAGAGAGAGAGAGAGAGAGAGAGAGAGAGAGAGAGAGAGATAGAGAGAGAGAAAGAGAGAGAGAAAGAGATAGATAGAGAAAGAAAGGTAAAAGGTAGAGAGCAGGTATCTAAGGGCTGTAAGTGTGCCTGCATGCCAACACTGCTCCAGTCAGCATGCCACAGTGAGACAGAGATACGGGGAGATTCTGGGAAGGGGTCAGAATCAGAAAATCAGTTCAGTCCGACTGGGCTTAGAAATCCATCAGAAACGGCTTCACTGCTGAATTCAGCTGGAAGTGCTCAGAGCTAAAATATCAGAAAGGGCTTGATTTGGAAAAATTCGTGCCAGAACTAAAGTTCTATTAAAAAAACCCAAAAAACAACAAAAAACCTGAGACTTTTTCGGCCGTGATCCAACAGCACATTTGCTGAAATTGCGTGCTCAGACAGGACGTGTCAATTTAGTCACGTGACCGTGATCTTTCCCGCAGGAGTGGACAGGCAGGTTGTGATCAGATAAGTATGTTTTGTTTTCTCCCCCTTCCCTTCACCCATGTCAGATTTGCAGTGAGTTAGTAGGGAAACAGAAACGCATTAAAACAATCTCAAACAATCAATATGTCAAACAAATTTATTAATTAATAAATCAATCAGTCAGTCAGAACGAGAGATGCACACTATCCGTCAGAGAAACCCTACCTGCGGCAATCTGCTACTAACCACAGTGTCCTGAAACACTATTCTACGGGGAGAACAGAAAGAGCTATCGTCAACCTGGACACACACACACACACACACACACACACACACACTCGCAGTCATCTCCACACGCACACATAAATACACAAAGACGCTCAGTTCCATGCCACACGCTCACGCACAGAGCCGTCCACTCCAGAACCTGCAATGTAACCCGGAAACTGAATCCATACATATTTATATTTCACTGCTATCATAATAAACCAAACCGGTGGAATCAAAGCTTCTTCCATACAGAACTGGACACTAATATTCACTAGAACTCAACAGGCACCTGAATAACCTGCAATTCTCTTGAGAAAATACATCAGCAGGTCTTTACTCAGCCGGCTCAAACCATATCCAGATACACCAGACTAGTCGAGGTGATCGGCTGTCAGGTGAGCGACTGTCACAAGGAGCTGCGCGACGGACTGCGCATGCACTATCTGGTGTTTACCAGCCATATGTGAACTTCTAATAGTTACACAGCATTTATATCTCAGTAATATAAATGTTATATGTAATACTAATGTAATACGGTAATTATGTAATGTTTGTTTTGTGTATTATTTCACTGTTACATTTGGACAAAACTACAGGACATCGTAAATGGCCATTATTATGTGCTCTGTATCATGTTAATTTAGGCTTGTATTAAAATACTGTACAAGTGACGTCCCATTGAATCAAGTGATGTGAATATTATCCTACAGAGATAAATATGAGCTCCCCAGACAAAAAAAAAGTGATAGGTGGTACTACCTTCAGGCTCCTGAAGATGGCGCTGCACAACAATGATCAGACTATAAATACCTGTAGGGTGTGTGATGGGATTCATAGATTGAGAAGAGGTGTACAGTGCAGTGACTCTCATTCAATGCGTGTTAATGGGTCACAAAGCTTGATGTTGATATTTGGTAAGAAGGAGTGAGCACCAAAGGCCAGAGATGACCTGTATGACTGTACACTTTTATGCATTTGCAAATTCAGCTACTTCCTTCACACTCTGGCCCTTGGCACACTGACATCAATCCTTTGTCATTAACATCTGCTTTGTAAACCATTTTCCACACTTTGAATGAGACGATCACTGCACTGTACCACCTCGTCTCAATCTATGAATGAATGTTTCATGCCCCACAGGTATTTATAGCCCGATCATCCTCATGCAGTACTCATCAGGCCAGGGGTGTGGCATTACACAGCTAAGGGTTTTTTTTTAATGGCCACTGGCCATTGGGGACATGAATGGCCACTGTGGGCTTTTCCAGAACATACAGAATCTGCCCCTGGACTAGTCGCTGTGGTGTAGGACACAGTATGATTAACTGTGAGCTTCCAAAATGAACAAAAACGCATTAAGCTGAATGCTCATAATCATCATATACATTCAGTGACTAATTTGTGAAACCTTTAAGAAAATCTAGACGGATAATTTGAGAAGTTTTGATGTATTTTTACAATTTTTTTACTAGGTGACTATTGAGTTTAAGTGTTTGTTAGCAATGGTAGCCTCACAACTCCAGTGCAAAAGAAGTCAAATCTGGATTTCAAACTTGTCTTGGCTGATGAAGAACATATAAAATTGGATAAAACTATAATATAACCATAATGTATGGTAACAATTATATTGGTCAGTTCATCATGAAACTGAGGCTTTGATATGACAGCAACGATACGTAAACATAATGAGCTTGATTTGGACACATCTGTGAATAATCTAACTTATCAAGCATATAACAGCAAGAACACTTGCCATTAGTGCTGCATTCAAGTTGATTTTGCATGATTCAGAACAAGACGACTCTGTGCTGCTCACTATCACACATCCTGCAAACCACTCTGACTCAGAGTGAAGGAGAAACAAAGAGGAAGATGGGGAAAAAAAAAGAGAAGAAGAGAGCGGGAACGATACTTACATAGAGGTCAGCAGGCCCATAGAAACCATCCTGGTACACCACGCTGGGAGAGAGAGAGATAGAGAGAGACAGAGAGAGAGGGGTATAGCAACAAGGAGGAAAAAAGGAAAGTGAAGAAAATGAGGAAATGAGGGTGAAGAAAGAATGAAAAAAGCGAGAGAGGGGGAAAAAAAAAATCAAAAGGCGAGGAAAGAGCGCCACCGAGTGGGCGTGTGAGGAGAGGCACGAGGTGTGTGAATGATGAACAGAGGAAAAGGAAAACAGGGTGGGAGAAAGAGAAGATGTGAGGAAATTAGTACACACACACATGCAGTGCATAATAAAAATGCCACTCTCAGCAGTTATTAAGCCTGGATGATCAAGTCTAGGCTTAAACTGTACTGAGCAGTAATTTGCTTCGTTATTTGTTTTGGGCTAAAAATGTTAAATAGAAGTGAAAGTGGCATTTTTCTATGTAAACATTTCTTCAGTGACTAGCTCCAATTGCATACGGACATTTGCTAATTTGGTTTGAATCTCTGAAAGCACAGCACACCGAAAATGACGCATGCAGCATGCAGAAATGATGAAGATGGTGCAAGTGTGTGAGAATCACTAATCTCAGATTTCTACTGTAAAAGCTTAGAGGTTTGCTTTGATAATGAAGTAACTTAACTTAAAGGAGTATAACTACTACACTATTAACTGTGGGATCCGATGTGAAATGGCTTACACTGGCAACAATCTACTGATGTGACATGTACTGATACAAGAGTTACGATTCAATATATTGCAATTTTTCAGATAGATAAAGCTAATGGTCGGGTATTTAAACACAACACAAAATGACGCACCGTCTACCACCAACCTTTACACGTAAACTAGTCATTATAAGTCAATGCTGTGTTTTCGAGAATCAATACAGCATCACAAAACAATATTGTGATAAAGTGCATCAATCTTTTTTTGCATCTCAACATAATATTACATGTCAATAGCGCTTATATATATATATATATATATATATGTAGTAAACCTTTACTGTGGTAACTATACTAACTACTACAGTCACTCATTTGTGTGTGTGTGTGTGTGTGTGTGTCTTACCCTGGGTAAGCTGGGATGGCAGGTTGCGGGACAGCAGCACGCACAGCACCATAAACGGGCCGCCCGCGACCCCGCAGGTGAGCCCCCCTGAAGGTGGCTGCTGTAGTGGCGGCTGCTGCCGCCGCTGCTGTCGGGTATGGAAACCCTGGAACTGAGTGAAAGAAAAATCTACTTCATTATATATTCACCTTTTAATACATATTTTCAGCTCTAAAAAAGCACCAAACTGTCACTGGGGTGGTACCAGTCCTAGCTGATATGATATTTGTTTCAGCTGAAGTGCAAAAGTTTAATGGCTGATCTGCAGCTTAAGAGTTTAAACACAATAGAAAATGAACCACTGGATCACGTCTCTGCAGAGTCTTACTACAGTATAGTAAGAATTACATCATAACTTTGCTACAAGACAAGTCCAATTCCACAACTTGTGTTATTTACATCATAATTAGGGTCCACAGACATGAGAGTTGCATCATGGGCAGTGAGACGAGCCTTTCACTGTTCACTTGCCATGAAATGCCAGAGAAGTTTAAAACGTAAGCATGTTATATCTTAAGTGCAGACGGTAAACGTAGCGTGAATGTTATTTCATGTTTTGGATTCGCAGAAACGGTCAACAAAAATAAGAGCAATGAAATTTTGATGCCAAAGCGAGCTGTGCTTGAGTGAGCTGTGCCTTGCCAAAACGTGATGCTACACTATAGCCGTTAGGCTTCTTGAGGGCATCTTTTCTCACAGATAATGACTCTTTCCTGTGCAAGTTGAGTGAGTCTAGGCCATGGCCTGGGGTCACTGTCTGGCTGTGTGCTCTACTGCTCACTGGACTGTGATATAAAATGTTGTGGAATGGAACTACGTTAATGAAACCGTAATAAAGACAATGTTCAGTGAGATCATGTGTACTTTGGAGGCCCTAAACGGAGTAATTTGTGTACGTTTCATAAGCTGTGTGATATAATCCGTTATGTATAGCTAATAAGAGAACACATACCCAGTGTCTCACCTGCGTAGAGCTCTGGACCATACATCGCTCCCACCATGGGGCTCAGCTTCCACCCAGCTACTGAGGACAAGGGGGGACAACAGAAGAGGAGAAAAACCAACTTGCTTTGAGATCTGAGTAAAACGTTCACCAGTCATAGCTGCATGTAGGCATTCAGGCAGAAATGGCACGTCAGTGTAATTTAGTCATATGCTAGGCAGTTTGTAATGACGATGTTGTTTATTTAAGCTGTACTGTGTAGGTTTGGGAATTTGGAGGTGTAACCTGAGTGGATATTGAAAGAACACCTGGAGAAATTTCACCCAGACAGAGTGCTCGGAATTGTGACTTATTTTACAGTGTAAAGACACCACAATTTCAGTGTTTTAACTCCCTAAGTAACAACTTTTTTTTTTCCATCTGACTCAGTAACACTACTTTCAGTTTGAATACAATATTGTAGCTTTAAAAAACAAAACAGACATTCTGACAGACTGCAATACACTACAGGAAGTGAAGAGTGAATGTTTTGCTGCACCATTAAAGACGTCACTTGGAAGTTTGATGAAGCAAATGTGAGAGGAAAACTTTGACTTTTTGATTTAATTTTTGATTATATAATTTGATTTGACTTATACATAAAATATTTTTAAAAAATTCTCATTTAAAAAATTCTAATATTTTTTACATTAAAAAAATCCACATTTATTTAAATTTTTTAAAGAAAAGTCACATATATAAAAACTCCAGATGCTCACAGTGTAAAAAATTATACAGTGATTCCTCAACAATTGCAATTTACTTACTTTTTTTCTACAATTTTTCCAGATACTTGATATTAACCAATCAAATCGCATGCACAATTGTGTCAAATTACTTCCTTTAAGCCGGTGATTTACTATTAATATATAGTGACTGCAGCATTAATTTTAAATGATAATATTCTAAACAGTAATATGTCACTATGTGACAGCATGTTTACTGTGAGTATGTACTCTGTATATAGTCTGTGTGCGCGTATTTTACCATAAGGCAGAGCGTTGAGTCCCTCTCCGTTAGCATATGGGCTAACCAGCTTCTTATTGGTCATCACTCGAGCTGTAGCGTTGTTGACCTGCCCAGAAGAGAGAGGAAACAGGTCAGTGCGAGCACTTTGATCTGACTTCAGAGTCATATGACAGAATTAAAAAGATTTATTTAGCTGAATTTATTATTTTCTTTTAATAAATATATTAATTATTCCTTTAGCGTCATGCACTTTACAGTTATGATGGGAATTCTTATTACAGTTCAAAAGCTTGTCACAGTTTCTAACAGAAGTGTTAATGTGTTACCATAAAAGCTTTTGTACATAAAATCAACAACATGAATAAATCTTCGGGGCAGATTAGGACGTTCTTGTCATCAGTTGAGGAGTTAAAGCAGAAATTGTGAGCTCAATGATATTCCCTTATATTTCAAAAAGTCTTCCCTTCATGCACAGCATCCCCAATGATCATCAAACACAGATCGATAACCAAACCAATAAATAAACAAACAAAAACACAAAGACCCAGAAAGAAATCTGTGTCAAAGCAAAAAAGGTCAAAAACAGTGCATTCCATCTCTAAAAAAATGGGAGAGAAGAGAGAACAAGAGTTCAGACATGATGAGATTCGTAAAAGAGTGTGCACACCATTCAGCAAAGATTTACATTCAGCCAATTACAGTTCAGTACATGACCAGGAATGAGCATAACACCAGCCAATCAGCAAGCATCGGGATGCAGCATATGGACCAATCAAAAACACGTTGCAGCCCAGACCTCAACCCCTTCATAACGCTTCATACAGAGAGAGAGAGAGAGAGAGAGAGAGAGAGAGAGAGAGAAAGAGAGAGAGAGAGACAGAGAGAGAGAGAGAGAGAGAAAGAGAGAGAGAAAGAGCGAGAGAAAGAGCGAGAGAAAGAGCGAGAAAAAGAGCGAGAAAAAGAGCGAGAAAAAGAGCGAGAAAAAGAGCGAAAAAAAGAGCGAAAAAAAGCGAGAGAGAGTGAGCGAGCGATTCAATGAAAGGGAACATAAAACAACTGAAAGAGCTAGAAACAATGAAAGGGCTGTTAAAGATGAGAGAAATATAGAGAAGAGACATACACAGAGAGTGCAACTGAGTAAGAGGTCAAGAGAGATATAGAGAAAGAGAAAAAAGAAATCAAAGAGAGACAGAACAGAGAGGAGAGCAACAAGACAAGAGCCCAAAACGGATAGAGAGAGAAGAATGAGAAATGGGGAGAGAGAGATGAGAATAAAAACAACGGGAGCAACAGAGAATCCTTGAGAAAGAAGAGAACAAGAGAGTGGGAGAACAGAGGAGAGGAGTGACATGAGAGTGAGAAACAGAAAGAGAGAAAGAGCGTGAGAGTAAGAAAAGGGGTGACAAAAAAGAGGGGATAAGAGAAATGGATAGTGAGACAGATTAGAAAGAAATAAAAGTGAAAAGAAAATAGATCCTTTTAGAAATTTTTTCCTGTATGAATAAGAACGAGAGCTAAAGTGCGTCAAATAAAAAGAAGCCTGTGATTGGTTGCCTTCAGATGAGGACTTAAGGAAATGTAAGGAAGGAAGAAAACGGAAAAAGAAAGAACAGTGGGGGGAAGAGAGAGACAGAGAAAGAGAGAGAGAGAAAGAGAGAAAGAGAGAGATAGAGAGATGCATATGCCACATGACACAACAAATCAAATCATGAAGGCCAAACACTGGCAGGCATTGACACTGATCCGTCACACATTTAAAGACCAATATGCAAACACCATCATCACACACGCGCGCGCACACACTCACACACACAAGATCAAAACACAAGCTCCGGGTTTAGCCGAAAAGAAAGAAAAAAATCAAAATAAATACCCCCACATGAATATAAGGGGAGCAATATCGCCTGAGAGACAATTTCAATCTGTGTGGGTGTGTATATGCATGTGTGTGTGTGTGTGTGTGTAGGGGGGGCATACATTAACTCATCCTACACAATAATCAGTATCTACACACGCTTCTTGGTTTGCAGAGGCAGGCAGAGAGATGGTGCAGTGCTTTAAAAATGATCCAAAAATGTGTCTTTGGGGGGAATGGACAGGCTCGAGTTGGTTGGTAGAGCTCATTAGGGCGACAGGATGGATGGATAGATGGATGGATGGATGGATGGAGGGTAGGAGGGAGGGAGGGAAGCAAGGGAGGGGGGGTGGTGGTGGAGAGATTTAGTGGAAGAATCTCATCAGCCGTGTCAATGCGGGGGAGAAGTGATTATGTGTTAATGGTGATGAGAAAGAGAAGAGGGAGGGCAAGAGAGACAGAGAGAAGGAGAGAGTGAGAGAGATAGAGATGGAGGGTGGGTGGAACACGGGGAGATTGAGGAGAAAAGATCATTTCTGTCAGTAGCCTGTGGTCCTTGGCGGGTGTTCTAGACACGAGACTCATGATTGTAATTTAATAAAGATTCCCTTTTTCTTTTTCTTTTGCTGAAGATATTCCGCTCTGTTGAATAAAACATCACAGCGGGCCTGCGGGAGAGGCCTAATGTGTGAGGCTGCTAACAGCTGAGGTGCCGATCCACAACACATAGAACAGCGGGATGTCCCGCTGAGTCTGAAATGAACAAAGTCTAAAGCAGTGGCTTGGCCAAAAATCCGATCTACTCAATTTTCTCATTAACGCAAATCTAGTCAATCAGGCAGGGATGTTTGGGGTGTAAACGTTTGCTTCTTTAGTTTTGGACTGGTGCTACAATGCTAATGTAAATAACACACTTGGAAGCTCTTAGCCTAAACTAGCACTGTGTGTGAAAAATAAAAAATAAAATAAAATAAAAAATATTGCCTGAGAGAACATTTTAGTGTGTCAGGTGTAAATTGTTGCTTCTTTAGTATTGTTCTGGTGCTACAATGCTAATTAAGCTAAGAGGCATGGATATTCTTAGCATATGAACTAGCATTGCGTGACAGAAGTAACTAACAATAAACTGAATGTCTGAAAAAATATTTATTTGAAGCTTAAAATGTTTGCGTCTTTACTTTTGGACTGGTGTTACAATGCTAATGTAGCAAACAAGCATGGATATTCTTAGCCTATAAGCTAGCGCTGTGCACATTGTGTTAGAGAGATAGTCAAAAAGAAAGAATACCATAAAAACAAATATCCCTTTTAAACAATATTGTGTGAGAGAAAATGTCAATCTTTTAACAGCATTGTAGTGCGAAGTCCAAATCTTTCATACCACAAATTTGTAATTTTGTAACTAAAAAGTAACTAAAATAAAATAAACTAAAACTAAAGAGTAACTAAAACTAATACATCTGGGGGGTGAGATTTCGTTTCTTTAATACTGGACTAATTCAACAATGCTAATGTAACTAACAAGCATATATGAGCTTAGTCTATAAACTAGCATTATTCACAATGTGAGTGTGGTAGAAAGAAAGAAAGAAAACTATTAAAAAATTTATAAACACCCCTTAGAAATTTTTTTTTTATGTCTTTCAAAAGAAAGTTTTGGGGTCTGAAAGTTTGCTTCTTTAGTTCTGGACTGGTGCTATGATGCTAATACAGCTAAAAAGCATGGCTGCACTTAGCCTATAAACTAGCTTTGTGCAAACTGTGAAAGATAACCAAAAAGAAAAAATGGCCCATAAAAGAAAGAACCTTGTGTGAATATGAGGGAAGCAACATTACTTGAAAGACAATTTGACGGTTTGGAGTCTACAAGTTTGTTCGTTGAGTTTTGGATTTCTGCTAAAATGTTCATGCCTGTTGGCTGCTCATAAACTAGCATTACACTTGCCTTGTTGGGGTGTCCAGTAATCTGTTGTGTTATATAATAGGTGTACAGTATGTGTACAGGGTTAAGATAAAACGCATTTTTTTTCTGATTTCGTAAAACAAGATACAGCAATTCTTGTCCAATACAGTTTTCCTTCAGATTCCAGTTTTAATACAGACTTCATACAGATCTTGAAGGATAGTCTTACAGAAGCAAGACACATTGCACATAAACTTACAGAAATTATTTTAAAACATGTCTAATCTAGTAATAATATTCTTCTGAAATTAAAAAAGTGCTGTCTGAGTGACACCAAACGTTTGAGCAGCAGAGTAAATTATTGTGGTGTCTTAGAGAAGCAGGAGTATGAAGAGTATCAATTTACATTTTTATGTAAACAATTAATAAATACTTATGACATTTACATAAGAGCAGCATTTGGTATTGCACCTAATGTAGATTAATTATAATAAAGGATTATCTTATCTTAATTCACAGTGAATATGACTAAGAGTAGCGTGTAAAGTGTAGCAGTAGCAGATTATGAAATATGAAATAGTATTGCACAGTGTCTCTCAATGGAAGAATACAATATATAATTGTGATTCAAAGCAGTTCAGGCAGCTGGAGATCAGTGCTCTCTGGACATCTCTGCAGTAAGGAGACTTGTTGTAAAGCCTTAATGCAGAGGGCTAATTAACATTTAGCCATTTAACATATACACTTATGTTGACACCTTAGTAGCTTAAATAGACATCTGATCTGACTGTGAGTGATGTGATGAGTATGCAGACAAATTTAAGTGAAATCATTATCATGCATGTAATAAATAGGAGTTGAAATGTTTGAGGGGGTCACCTGGTCAGGGTGATAGTGATTGAATGTCAGACTGAGTGGAGGTGGTGATCGGGGGCTCCCATTGCTTTTATGGGGATCCAGGACCCCTCACTTACCAATCAATGGCAGCTGGCAAATAGAGGGCACCCTCCATGGTGCAAATTGTTTAAATTGTTGTGTTAAATAAACACTTAAAAAATAATGAATATTTTTAGACATATAAACATATTTTAAGTATGCATGTGCACAATAGCGTAATATATAAAAAAGATTGGAGGAAAATTAGTTTCCTGACTCATTCTCTCTCTTTTCTGAGGTGACAGAAATATCACCTAGTCAGAGAAGCAGCAGCCAATCACTGACCTGCTGAAAAGATATACACATAGCAACAGAAATTTAGCCAATCAGCATCCTTGAATCTGTTTGTCATCACAGCAGAGTCAGTCAGTGGTTTTAGGAACATCTGGCATTATCATGTAATCCAGACTCAAGAAATGCCGAATATTTAGTATTAATAGTGTTTTTGTTCATTTTATTGAATATGTTTCTGAACCAGACTCACTTAGTAATCTAATGATACAAACTGTACTTTATATCTTTGCACATTTATATGCAACCAATGACAGTTTTCATTAACTATTAGTCTTTAATGCCAATTAAACAGTTAACGACTTTTTCACAGAGCTCTGGTATCTGCAGTTTGCGTTAAATAATATTGGGATTGTTGTGGAAACTGAATATGACTCAATCAGCACCACCTTTATTTAGAGCAGTTGCTGTTGATTTTATGTATTTGCAGTTTGAGGGCTAAGAATGTTACTTATGTTTTCTCAAACACTGTATACTACTGGTCAAAAGTTTTAGAACACCCCATTTTTTAAAATTTTGTATTGAAAATTATTCAGTTTAATGTCTAATTGCCCTCTGAAATGAAAGATTAAGAGTTTTTAATAAATCACGTAATCAATTTATAGACCAAAATGTGTCTAAATTTTGAACACAAAGCAGCACCTTTGTCAGATATAACAGCTGAACACTCGTGACATTCTTTCTACAACAGACATCAAACATTCTTCAGACAGTTCTTCACAAATCTGCGGCAGAACGTCACATAAATGTTGGCTCTTGTAGGTTTGCTTTGCTTTTCACTTCATCCCAAATCAGCTGGATGGGGTTTAAGTCTGGAGACTGTGCTCCACTCCATGTTTTCAAGCTGACCATCTTGTTGTTTTTCCCTGAGGTAGTTCTGGCAGAGCTTGGACTTATGTTTTGGGTCATTATCTCGCTGTAGGACAAACCCCTGACCAGACTGGCGCATACCAGAAACATTCTAAAACTGTTCTAAAACCTTTGACCGGTAGTGTATGTATACAATTCAGTTTACTACTACGTACATTTTTTGAACAAATATATATCTGACATGTCACAGAGTATCAGAAGCCAGTTTATTTGTGCATTACCGTAGAGGTCTGCGTGGGACTCCCGCCAAAAATCAGCAACGTTTGCCCTGCCCCTACATACACATTTCTGCCGCTCCCACCTGCAGACCTAACATGAATTAGATTAATTATATAGAGTGCTTGAAATTTACTTACATATTTATTAAAACAGCAAAATATTATTTAGGTTGTAATGAGTAATTATTAGGGCAGCACAGAGGGGCAGTGGATACCATTTCCTCTGGGGCTCTGGTTTCCTACCACAAACACATGCTCTCAGGTGAATCGTAGATGCTGAAAATCCCTCAGTGTGTGTCTGTGTCCCCGTCGGTCCACCCTGCACTTTATGATATTTTATGGCTATTAACTTGGAACTGCTTCCTTTTTTTGTTGAAACAAAGTGCAAGTCACACGTGTTATCCTCATGAAGTTTGTTTTAGAATTATGTTTCTTTGCGAGTTATTCTCAGTGCTGAATGCATTTAGCAAGACTGAAGCCACAGGTGGATTTAGATCTGAACCCTAAATGAAGAGACTACTGATTCAGGAATATATGCAAGAAGAAGAAGAAGGAGAAGAAGGAGGAGAAGGAGAATAATAATAATAATAATAATAATAATAATAATAATAATAAAAGTAGTAATAACAACAACGTCAGATAATAATAATAATAATAGTAATAACAATAATAATAATAGTAATTAGTAATAATTATAATAATAATTATAATAGCAAAATAATAATAATAATAGTAATAATAGTTGTAATAATAAAAGTAGTAATAATAATAGTAATAATAATAACAACAATAATAATAATAATAGCAATAATAATTATAATAGTAATAATAAAAGTAGTAATAATAATAGTAATAATAATAATAATAATGCCATATGTCAGCCTTAGCTGAAGTTGACTTAATTGTGTTGTAATCAGTCTTAAACACACTCTCCACAGCTGAAACTGGCTGACCGTCTACAGGCGGCGTCATTTCTGTAACCCAATGACGCACACTTCATGTGCACGTGAACAATATTACCAATACTTTTAACTAGTTTATTATTTTCTTACTGACTGATTAGTCATTTTCCTTATCTTCATTATGCAGGGTAACCATTGCATGATTATGATCTTTTTCTTGACTATTTATTTGTGGGATTTTTCTACATGTACACGTGGTCCCGCTCCTGCATGTCAGGGACTGATTAAACGGCAATAACAATTACATTTAGTCCTGAGCCACAAGATATTGTGATGGGTCCCGCAGGAATGCAGACCTCTACATCACAGCTCCATGCAAAACTAAAGAAACTTCAGACAAACTTGTCTTGGCTTTAACATCTGCGTTAAGGAGGAGAACTGTGCAAATGAAATTTTTGGCCCGACTAGCCTGGCAGTGTAAGCTATGGTTAAAAAAAAACAAGCGAAAGACCACAGTGGTCAGCTGAAAGCAGCTGATCCAGAGAGAGCTGGGTGTGTTTTAGCAGGCGGCGGGTGTGAGGTGGGGTGGGGATGGTGAGGGTGGAGGGGGGGTTGAGTTTGGAGTTTGTGGATTGGTTCAGGAATGAAGCCGTACATACACACACTTACCATGTGCCAGGAAACGGCATGACGACACGCGAGCGGTTACCGTGGAGACTGACAACGATAACAACAATAACAACACACAGAAGTCGTCAGGGAAACAGAAAGAAAAAAAATTATAGGATAAAAAAATGAACAGAGTAGGCTAATGGCCAAAAAAAGAAAGCCTAATAATAACAAATAATGAGAGAAAACAACCAGGCCCCAGAGAGAAAGAGAGGAATGGAAAGTAAAAGTCTAGATGGGAAGAAGTCTTGGTGGTGGGAAAGGCAGGCACAAACTTAAAGAACTAAAGAATGGGACTTGAAGTCTCACGCTAACCTACATGTAGGTCACCATCCAGTGTTTTAGAACAGGGAGGCTAAAGAATAAACAGGCAGTGTGTTAGTCTCTGTTATGGATGGATGTGAGAGAGGGTTTTTTTTTTGGAGAGGGGAATAAATGGCTGGAGAAGCCTTTCAGGAGCCCTCTAACCTCTAAATCATTCAAAGCTTTAATATCAGTGCCGAGTCCAAATGCATGTACACAGCAGCCTCTACTCAGACAGATGGAAGGAAAGTACTGATGGAGCTTCTGATAAAGCAACATAATGGACGCTTATGTGAAGCAAGTCATCCTCAACATGCCAATGAATGACATCACTGGAGGGAGGGGCTTAGACAGTGACATGAGAGGCTAAAAATTAGAAACAGAGCAGGAAGTGATGCAAGAGAAGGGAAAAGGGCTGGACACACATGTGGAGAGAGAAAGAGAGTGTGTGTGTGTAAAAAATAAAGATGTGATCATGCAAAAAAGAGTAAGAAAGTAGAGAAAAAACAAAAGAAAAATGAGAAAAAAATAAGAATGAAAGAGGAAGAAATAAAGGAAAGAATGTAAGTAAAAAAGAGAACAGAAAGAACAAGAAATGGAGAAATAAAAAGAAATAAATTTGAAGTAAGAAAAGAGAAGAAAAAATAATAAATGAGAGAAAAGAGGAGATAAAAGAGAAAGAGTGAGAGAATCTGATCAGTCAGAGAAAGGTAGAGATCAGAAATGAGAGGGTTTAAGGTTGACTAATCATCTGTTTCTCTCTCGAACTTTCTCCACAAACATCCACAACAAACAGAAAGAAGGTTAAGATGACCAACACAAAATGCAACATCATGTAAATAACAGAGAAATGCAGTCGTTCTTCATCTACACAGTCTGATCTGCAGCTTTCTAAATGGACTGGACTTCAACTAGGACATTCAACTGCTCTACTGGAGCTTAAACAAGGGAAAAAAGATCAAATTCATGCAAAAAACAACAAAAAACCCCACACAGCTCCAACATGAGCACTGCCTCCCCCCTATGAGCCGTGGAGATGCTCCAGTAAGGAGGAGGCTGGGTAAAGAGAGAGAATCTGAGACCCATGCCAGCTACAGCCAACACAAGCAGCCACGGACAGTAGGGGGAGCTAGAGAGACAGAGAGATTTCTCCAGGCATCATGCACTGAAAAATCACATCTTCACCATTTCTAAAGAAACACAAGACAAAATAAAAGTCAAACTCAGCCGCTGGACTACATTCCTCACCCTCTCCCAGTGCTTCTCACACACACACACACACACACTCTCTCTCTCTACTACACAGCCTCTATAGTACACCATGCACAGGGCATTCTCGGGGAGAAAAGAAAAGAATATTTTCAGTGAGAAAAGTAAACAAATGATAAACAAGGCCGAAAGTCCTAAGAACTACACGTCTCACGTGAAACGACCCATACAATTTCAATGAGAGTCTGTGGAGAGGAGTCTCACGCACACACTACCTCCATGCGTTAAACAGGTCACTAAGATGGAGAGAGGATCACACACACACACACACACACGTCAAGCAAAAAAGGGGATCTAACCCTCTAAACAAGTCCACGAAAAGAAGTCAAACAAGCATTATAAACAAAAAAACAAAACAACCAACCAGCACTGCCAGCAACAGTGAAGAAGTTTCCAAGTCACGTAGGACGTTAAGAAAAACGTGGCATATTGTGCGAGTTTAAAACAGACAAACACATAGAACAGACAGATACACTGACTACATTCTATGGAAATCAAATCTAGTTGACATTCATATACAAACAAATTAACAAACAAAAATAAAAAAAGAGAGAGAGAACAACCGGTCTTTGAAGATCAAGAAGCATCGCCGTGCCGCAAGGAACAGGTCAAGTCCAGGAAACGTGACTGGCCAGCAGCTTCATTAGCATGCTAATGTGTTTTGGAGGAGAGAAAAAAAGCAAACCACGCATGCGCTCCAAGACTTCACAACCTCCCAGCAGTGGACCGAACCCAGCAGCCAAGAAATATACCCCAAACATGTACTGTAACGACATTCAGACTTGTGCAAAACTTTGTGCATCAGTGACAGTTTTGGTCAATTTTTCAAAGTGAAAATAAGCTAATTCAGCTCTGCGGAGAAAAAATATATTTTCAGCACATATCAGTGCACATCGATTTATTTACTGATTGTAACACATTGGGAATTTTGTGTTTGAATAAGCTACAAGCCAAACATTCTGGAAAAGTATAAAAATCCAACAGAAGATGTTTCCACCCACTACAGTAAAGCAAGATAAAATTGAAATGATTTGGCAACAAATAGGCTAATACAACCTGATTGTGTTTTGTTATGCAAAGAGAGGAGAATTAAAATTGATGGAACGGAGTGAAGAAAAACAGGGAAGCGAGGAAGGGACGTTAAGAAGGAAAGAAAGCAAGAAAAATAGGTGGGGTGGAGCTAGACCCCTATGGTGAATGAACATCAATAAAGAGGTGGACAAGGTCCACTGGCTGCAAACGTCAAAGAGAAAAGTTAGAAAGGAAGGAAGTCCGGGTGTTTGGGGGGGAAGGAGTCTTGGGTGAACAATCATCTACATGGGCTTAACCAGCGAATGGTCAGCCCTGGTTGTCAAAAGAAAGAGGTGAGAATTAGCGTCAATTTACTTTCACTTTCTTTTTTTCGTGTGTGAGGGCAGAGCAACATTTAGTAAGGAACTAGACTAGTGACCCAGACAAGCAACGCATTAATCCACATTAATGTCCACACTACCCTCACAATGTCCACCTTACACCTGGGAGTGCAAACACAGCAGACGATTGTTTTGATGAGGTGGAACAGAGTTAGTGATGGACCGATATGGGGTTTTCAATGGCCGATGCTAATATCGATACTCAAAATTAAGGAAATGTTGTGATAAAATATCTGTATTGTGTTGACTTGGGCTCTGAGTGTCTAGCAGATGTTGACACTCTGATCAGAGGATCGGAAGTTTGAATCCAGGTTTTGAAAATGGCAGAGCAAACTTGGCCGTGCTTTCTCTGGGTGGGTAGATGGCGGTCTCTCCCCATCCCTACCAAGTATGCATCAGAGCTGGGGATCCTGTGCTTTCCTCAGAGCGTGTTGGCTGCCCAGCAACGACGTATAAGCAGCAATTGGAAAAGAGGGAATGACTGACTTCACATTAGAGGAGGCATGTGCTAGTCTTCACCCTGCTAGAGTCAGGGACATAAGTGATTGGGAGAGACCTAGTGAATGGGTGACTGCCACTACATTGGAAGGGAAAACTGGGTTAAAATTTAAAAAAAAAAAAATTGTGGAAAAATGAAAAGTTAGGTTTATCGATCATGTCTTTATCTGCCTGCAGAGTGGGGACACTGACACTAGAGGGAGCTGTAACATTGTTCTACAGCAGCTACACTGATAAGACTGTCTGTAGAGTGGTGACACTGACACTAGAGGGAGCTG
>BRDA01014040.1:48054-69542 GCA_036984385.1 Crenuchus spilurus
ATTCTGAATAAAATATTAGATGTTGGCACCTCCTCATCATTGCATTCAGTTTGTATTCACAATTTGTTTAGTGTCTTTTTTTGGAATCCGGTTTGTATTTATGACCACCCCGGGTTGGGAATGAATCTGGCCTGGGATGTCAGAGATACCATGTGACAGGGTTTATAAATAAGTGAGCACACCAGTCAGTTGTAGCAGAATGTACATTTCATGAGATTGGACTGATGTCTAAAAAGGGCCTTATAATAAAGTACTGGATGAAGCATGGTGAAGTATCTCGAAAAACACTAACTTTGTGGATGTTGTAAAGCTGCTGTAGTGTAGGTGTACTGAGAATGGACCTTGTACATTGAGTGCCTCCCAACAGCATAACAGTGGTGCCCCACAGGCCACTGATAGCATTAGGGAACGACTCCAGCAAGTAGTAAAGAGCAGTTAACGCCCAACATTGGACCAGTTAACCTCTGTAATGAACACAGGAGCAATGAGAAAAGTGATCACATGGCACCTGTGATGTCCTGGCCTTGGCTCTAGTGGTCTTGACTATATTATTGACTGCTGTACAGTGCATTAGGTTGAAGAAAGGCGCTTTATTGGAGATGTTTGCATGATTCAAGACTGCAATCTTGATACACATTCAATTTATTTAGCAACTGCTGCATCTCATTTAGCAAATAGACTTTTCTTTTGAAATCAGAAATCTGAGATATTAATTTAATGAAAAATTTCCTATTTATTTCGTTGGTGCCCTAATTGTTGTCATTCAAAGAGGAAAAACTCCTTCAAGCCTTAATTTTCATCATATACCAGTAAGGCCAGTGCTCAAACTGAAGCGGGCTGGGTGGGTAGTGAGAATGCACCCATGCCATCCCGTAAGCACATCAAACCGACACAGAAGTGATAACACCCGTAACCACCGCACCACTGCCTCCTCATAGCCTCGAATCACAATTCGAGCCCTGTCCACAGCCTCACAGCTGACACCATCCAAAGTGACAGCGACACAATATTAATGATCATGAGGGCGTGTGAGAGTGTTCAGACTGGATAAACCAATCAGAAAGTGCAATGAAATCGAACAGGACTCCAGCAGTCGCGGAAATGAAGAGCGCAGATGAGATTCTGAGTAGGAAACTCGATTTAACTCATTGGGAGGCGCTCAGGACAGAGCAGTGAGAAAAGCACTTAACCTTAAAGCCTCGGCCTGGAGAGTCACGACGCCGTACGCGTGTCGGGCCCTGTGAGCATCGCAGATGTGTGTGTGTGTGTGTGTGCGTGGTGTGTCATCGCGTGAGTGTGTGGTTGTGTAAGCGTATGTGTGCACTGAAGCGAGAGCAGCAAAAAGCACTGGCTGGCTTAGTTACAGGTCAGTTAGCATGCAGCTATAGTAGCACTATCATAAAACACGGCATCGTGGGATGCTCTTGTCTACAGTGACTGATGTGGCGTTTTGCTAACATGACAGTGGCACCAATCGCCTTTCCTAGTTCACACAAGCTAAACAAACATGCTCAATGGCCACTTCATTAAGTACACACACTCATTGTCCATTTTAGCACTTTGTACTTCTACAATTACACACTGTAGTCCATCTGTTTCTCTGTGTACATTATTAGCCTCCTTTTACCCTGTTCTTTAATGATCAGGATCACCACAGAGCAGGTTGATCACTCAGCAATGCAGTGATGCGGATGTGGCGGTGGTGTGTCTCCTTATTATCCTCAAATGCTCATGACAATCAATACATGACTGGATTACTCATGTAAAGTCATATTGACGGCTCTCCTGAGATGATGTAATCTGAGCAGGCACAGGCTGCAGAAACACCCCAGTCTGGTCTAGTGTTAATCGTAGTGCATGAAGTTTCATCCTTTCCTGCTCTCCTCTTTCCTTTCCCTTTTTTCACGCTCTGTAAAACCCAGATGGGACCTCCGGTGTCCCGCCCTTTCCAATGTCTGTCAAGCCATCTGCAGTGAAGCGATTGGCCAGCTGGTGGTCAACAGAAAACATGCTGTTCTTACCTAGTTTCTGGCCAATCACGTTACTGCAGTCTTAAAGGCCTTAAAATCACAGTTAAACGTCAGACCTGTAGGCCGTCAGACTGCATTCTACACTTTTACAATAACGGAAAATTTGGACATATCAAACTCTGTTGTATGTCTCTAAATGTTTGGTCTGTGCAGCATTTCAGTCAACTTATAATAAATAAACTAATTATTTAATCTTCTCATATGGGATCCTATTTTTGGAGTTTAACATCTCAAGAAATATGAATCCCAGCCACGTGAAATTCAGACAGTTTTTTGCTTGGCCAAAAGCTCAGATAAGAGAGACTCATTTTGTTATGGAGTCCTGCACAAAACATATTAAATTAAACTTTTTGCCAGCGTGATTGCACACAACAAAATTTGACCTCCGCATTTAACCCATCTGTGCAGGCTAGTAAGTGGTGGGCAGCCCCATTCAAGGCACCCGGTGATCAGTTGTGGGTTAGGTTCCATGCTGAAGGGCACTTCAGTCATGACCTGATTGGGGACCGAATAACCAACCATCAGGTCACAAGACCAGATCCATAACCACCAGGACACGGCTGCCCCCATTTATTTACTGCGTATAGTCACCACTTTAAGAGATACAGCTGCTGTAACCAACAGTCAGGTGTTAAACTAGAGCTGGGCGATATGGCCAAAAACTTTATCACGATAAATTTTTCTATATTGATCAATATCGATAATTATCACAATATAAAATTTTCTAACACTGTCATAGTTTTAAACAACATCTTTCTAAAAACATGAAATGTTACTATTTAATATATTAAATTGTTTATTGTCAGAACATAATATTGTAGCGTCTGTCTGGACGCGTCGAAAGGATGGACGAGAAAGACGTTTACTGTCGTCGCTTTATTGTACTTACAGTGATTGCTGTCGGCCGCAGCCACTCCAACATAACAGGCTAGAGAACCAAGCTAACAGGCTAATGCTAGCTAGCACTCCGGCTGACACACACACACACACACACACACACACACACACACACACACACACACACACACACACACACACACCGAGCCCCTCTCCTTCTTCTCACACACAGATGAGCACACAGTGACCTCGCGCTCTCTTGCCCGGCCAATCACATCTTGTCTTAAACACAACAGTGCATTTTGGCGGTGCTGGTGAGGAGGAGCTAAAAACTAGCAGTATTAGACTCTGAACTCACTGTCAAGCTGCTTAGACGTGAAATGGAAACGAACGTTAATGCTTATCAAATTCTATTGCCCCGGCTTATCATAGTCATCGAGGGAAAACTTATCATGAAAAAAAAAATGGATATCGTTTTATTGCCCAGCTCCATGTTAAACTACAATTTATTAAACACTCTGATTGGCACAACTTCTGAATACTGACAATAAGTCGACAATCTTTTGGCATTTCTGATGTGCCTGGATAGCAATCTTGACTCTTTAGCAGAAGCATGAAAACAAGATTTTCTTAACAAGATACAAGTCTGTTGGGCTGATCCAGGCAACATAAAAAGGGATAATGTGTAGTAGTGTTTATTGAGGTTGTTCATTGACTAATATCACTTATTCTAGCAATTAATAGTGTTTCTTGAGGTCGTTTATTAAGCAACAAAATATTTAATAACGTTTATTGAGATTATTTGTTGATTATTTGTCTTCTGATAGAGAGTAAACAACTATACTGAAGTCTACAGGTTGTGGGAGACACCCAAACTGAACTAATAAGCAGTGACACTGTCCTACCTCACCCTTCTTCCAAAGATTGAATATCTGGAGCAGAAGCATTTGTGGATTTTACCATAAGCTGTCTTCAAACAGCAAGAAAAATAACTTTCTTTTGACATGAAAGTGTGTGTGGTCATGGAAAATGCCCCATTTAATGGGTGACCACAAACTAGTGTATATGTATGTGTGTATTCATATTCAGAAACACCATGAGGTACACTTCATGTTTACATAAGGCTGACATACACTCCACCTTTGGCACACTGCCATTGACTGTGGAACTAGTTGATCTAGTTCAGACTGATTCTGGCACTGCTTCTTCAGCTGCAGACACAGGCTACTGCAGGACACAGGCAGAAACAACACGGTTCTCCACAAAGACATACTACACAATCTGCAACAATGCCTGGGCAACAAACAAGCTCTCCAACCTATGAACTCACATTTAAGACCAATGAATCAGTCAAATTCAAGAGAAAGTCCTATCAACAACAGCCAACATAAAGCAATAATATCATACAATGTGGGCTGATACTGAAAATATTACCATCATCATCATTTCCAAATACAATTCATCATCTCTACACACTCATACCAGAATATTATGACCACCCTGCATTGAAATGAACCTTGCCCGGGATGGCAAAGATGCTCTGTGACATGGTTTGCTGCACAGTGATCACACCAGTCAGTTGTAACAGAGTGTAAAACCATCATCCTTGTGATCTGACTGAGGTCCAAAAGAATCTCAGAAACCACTAACTTTGTGAGATGTTCTAGAGCTGCTGTAGTGAAGGTGAACTGAGAAGGGACTTCTTGTACATTTAATACCTCGCAACGGCATAACAGTAGCCACCCTTGATGCTAGTGGGGAACAACAACTCAGATGAGTGGTACAGAGCAATCAACATACCAGAGTGGACCAGTTAACCTCTAAAATGAACACAGGAGCAACAACGAAAGTGTGAGGGCTCACTATAGAGAACACTTTGAGCCAAAGTTGGTTAATCCCACTATTCGGTAGTTGATCATAATATTCTGATATGAGTGAGTATATGATGATATTTAAGTTTGCATGAAGTTAATGGACCTGTGCTTCCTTAGTGCTGCTTATCTATGCAAAAAACAATGGTCTACAAACCTGGCATAGCTTGTTTTGATTAGACTTCCACTGCAGTGCTGGTGATAACTGTCCAACAGGCTCCACAGAACCATTTAAGCATCAGGTTGATCATAAAACAATTTAGATCATTATTCATTTGAACAGAACTGATTTTGTTGAGTCGAACCAAAAGTGGCCCAATGAACTGACTAGTTGTTCTACTTCCTGTCTGTCTGTACTCAGCAGCTCCAAACCAACTGGACACAGCTTGAGCTCAAATAAACAAACATGGCTCATCACACTACATGTTTGTAAAAAAAATCAAAACAAAACAAAAAAAAAAAAAAACACTTCTGTAAACACTTGAAGATCCCCCTTTAAAACTCTCTTCATAGAAGAACATATTTACTATTAAACATGAAGGTTCCGTACAGGTTCTTGGCTTGACTGTACATTTCAAAGAAAAACTCAAAATGTTCTGGACATGTTCCAAAATTTGAGCCTTGACAGATAAGAAAATAGCTATTCGAGGGCCATGCAGGGTTGCCAGGTCCAGCAAAATATAACCAGTCCAACAAATAAACCAAATCTAACACTCACATTTAGATTTGAATCTAGCCCAAATCTGAGGTGTCCTGCATTTTTGAAAGTTTGTGAAATAAATGTTTGCGAAAAGACTGAATCATTTCTACCAAACAATGAACGATTTTAATGACACTTTTACCTTTTTGGAAATTCAGAATTCTGCATTTCCTCACCAGTTAACAGAACACAGATTCACCAGCACAGTTACAGTTTGGTTGTGAAAATGAAGAAGACCACAAACGACAAATACAACCTTTACTAAACTGCACTTACGATGAATCTGGAATACAGCCGCTTAGCTTTGTGTTAGCTTGTCTTGTGTGTTGGCTTGTGTTGTTTGCTGAGCGGCTGCAGTAGTAGGGATCGTCTCACAGTTACAACAAGAAATGTATTGTTTCCATTTCTGTAGCCAATGACACATTAAACATACAAAACATTTATGTGGCTTACATCATTCATTTTAGCCATTTTCATGATTTTGTTTCATGTTTTTTATATTAAATATTCATATCAATATTAATATTAATAATGCAACATACACACACCTTCATACATATTCATATATTATTGTGTAATTTTTCTAACATTTGTTGTATATACAAATATATTATTAAACCTAATGATGTTAAAACAACTTATTAAAATACAGACATTTATTACTGACTACAACACTTATTTAAAAAATATATATTTTCTGAACGTTTACTTTCTAATTTTATAATTATTTATAGAAATGAAGAACCGTGTTTGGTATTCGGCCAAATGTTTTTTTTTTCGGTTTCAGTTTTAAAATTTTAATTTAAGTGCATCCCTAATATATTTTATAATTTTGAAAGTAGCTAATAATTGCATTCTTTGAAAGAGTGCATATTATAACTGACCAGGCCATGTCCTATAGGCAGCCTAAATGTGATCTGATGAGCTAGTGTGAAGTCACCTTCTATTACAGCTACGTAATGTCCACACGCATTGAGGTGGGTCAGGAGACGCTCCATCACTGAGACTCGGACACAGATGTATAATGTTATATACATCTGCGGGTCACCGCAAATGGCCATTAACATCAGCTGTGTCAGTATATAGAGTACACAGAGAAGGACAGCCGAGGTTAATAGCAAAAATGACCACAAACTAAAGCATGACGTATGGGTGCAGGACCTGGTGTATATAAACAATGTAGAGTCGGGAGTTAAAAGAGGACAGAGATGTAGCTTGAGGTGGCCAGTATGACTTTTTTCTATCATTATCATTGACCAATGACATCACAATCATGTGTGACAATTATGTACTGGGTCACTGGGCCTCCAAAACATAACCTAAACTGGAAACAAGTGATGACAGTGAAACTGTACAGAATACAGTAACAATATTTTAGTCTGAGAAACCAGCAGGAATTTTAATCACAGAGCAGAGCTACAGCAGGCATTCAGACCATCATGAAACTTATACCATCATCTTATAGGAAGCCTACTGAACATCTGGAATGAAATGTACAGGATTTTCCATCATATTTTGGAACCAATTACTTAGGTGTGCTATTCAACATCCTATAGGACTTCTACTGAATATCCTATAGGAATTCTGTCAAACATCATAGACGAATCCTGTTGAGCTTCCTCAGGAATCCTACTGAACATCCTATAGGAATGCTATTGCATATGTAATATAAACATTCCATAAAATACTCTATAGTATCCCTTTTGAATGTTTGAATTTAGGTCATTACAATGCAACAAAAAATGTGTTTTAAACATGTTTATTTTTCTATTTCATTCAGTAGTCACCAAGTCAAAATCTGATAAGCTAATATGGGTAGAAATGCTGGATCAGATATTGGAATGGGGGGTATGGGGAAAAGAAGTCTGATCCTGTTTTTATAACCCCCTCATATGATATCTGTGAATCTACCTTTAGGTCTTAAAGTGAAGCGCTTCAGTTAAAACAGCTAGTTTTCAAGTATCCAAAAAACATTGTCCATCTCGAGATTTTGATTTTGGCTGTATCGCCCACCTTTAGCTGCAGCAATGAGTCCATTGTGAAGCTGGCAGTAAATTTTATTTACATAATAGAGAAGATAATCTTGCATCTTCTGATGAATCAAATGTATTATTATTATCTGCAGTCTTTCATTCTCTTTGCTGAAAATTTGCACGGAGAGAATCTCTGACCACCTCTCAATCCCAACTGAAACATGTGACCTCTGACCTTACACATTTGTGCAAGTGTTCAGCTCATGGCATTTGCGTGAGTGTTTCGGATGACCCACATGCGACTCGTCAGAACAGATGACATCAGATTTGTATGCGTGTTATTAAATGTACAAATGTTAAGGTGTGGATCCCTGTTGCTCTTTTTTGTTGTTAAGTAAAGCCAAACTTGTTCCTGTAAGTCTCAATGTGCTTCTCAACTTTCCAAGGAGTGTGTGTATGTGTAAGCCATAAATGGCAGGTAGGCGTCTCTCCCTCCCCTTAGGGCACACGCTTGGGTGGGGCTCCGCAAATATTTCAACAACCCTCTACTTCTTTTTCTCTCTTGCTCGCTCCCTTTCAGGCCTGCCACATTACAGAACGATGAAATCTTTCATTTGCAACACTGAAATTTCCTTACTGGATGCATTACATCCTGCTGGCTTCTCCACTGCAAACTGCATCAACAGTTCATATCTCACTATTCAGAAGTGGTTTCTTCTAGGGCTGTGTTATGGCAATTTTAATTTTAAGAAAACAGGTTTGCTAATGCAAAGGTTAGCATTATGCTTCTGTTGAGGTGGAAGAGTCTAATTGCTGAAGATAATTCAACACTACTATCTAGTGGTCAAGGGTTAAACACAACAACAAAATGAACTTCCAAATCATTACATGTAAACTATTCATTAAAAATCCACAAAAAAAAAAGAATACTGCGATACTGAGTTAATCTAATGTGGATAGTGAGTAAGATTGGCTAATGCTAATGTTAGAAGTGCACCCTAGTTTCCTTTGCTGTGAAAGTCTAAAGGCTAAAAGATTTGTTCTGCTCATTAATCATTTAAATTAATATTTACAACCTAATCTGTATCTGCCAAAACTGCAGCATGTGGTCAATTAGCAACAATAATTTCTACCCCTTTCTATGGCAACAGAATTCAATTATGTTATATTATGATCAATTACAATACTGTAAACAAGAACTTTTTAAAAATCTAAGTTTAGGACAACAACTGGGTTTGCTAATGCTAATGTCAAAAGTGCAGCCTTATGTTTCCACTGGAGTGGAAATCTATCTAATAGCTAAGGATAGATTACAACGCAGCTATCCAGAACACAACACAATGAAACATCACAGTATCACAAAATGTAATATTGAATGCTCAAATGCACTGATTTACACCCATCATGCCCCAAATTATCAGCAAGTTCAATGTACTGCATCTTTCCTCCATCTCTCTCTAATCCAATCTCTTCAAAGATGTTAGAACAATGCAAGATCCCACCACAAATCACATCAGAAAACTATATTTAAGTGTCTCTTACAATGCTTTATTGTTGTGTGTACTAGTTGAACAACTCTATTTCCTATTTCACAATTAATATTTGAGTAAATGTAAAAGTTAGCTTAGTATCTCTCAGTAAACAGTTTTAAAGTTAGCATAATGTAGTATCGTTTGGAGGTAAACAGTCTGCAAAATTGAGCTTAGCAGCTCTCTGAGGTAAACAGTCTGTAAAATTGAGCTTAGCATCTCTCTGAGGTAGTCTGTAAAATTGAGCTTAGCATCTCTCTGAGGTAGTCTGTAAAATTGAGCTTAGCATCTCTCTGAGGTAGTCTGTAAAATTTAGCTTAGCATCTCTCTGAGGTAGTCTGTAAAATTTAGCTTAGCATCTCTCTGAGGTAAACAGTTTGTAAAAGTTAGCTTAGCTTACGTGTCTCTCTGAGGTAAACAGTTTGATGTCATGGTACTCCTTCTCTCACAGTTTGTCTCTTTGAGGTAAATGGTTTGTAAGTTAGCTTAGTGTCTCTGAGGTACCGAGTTTGTAAAAGGTACCTTAGCTTAGTGTCTCTGATGCAAAGTTGGTAAAAGTTAGCTTTAAATCTCTCTGAGGTAAAACGTTTGCTGTCATGGTACAGAGACAGAGTAAATAGACAGAGTAAGGGTGCCCAGAGGGAACAAACTTAAACGTCACTGTTTTTGTTTAACACCATATCAACACATAAGGCTAAATATTCATTTCTAAATCCAAATATTTTGCTTAAACATTTATAAACAGTCGGTCAATGTTCATATGTATAACTTGGATTTCAGTGTCAATGTAATCCATTGCAGACTATCATGAGTGCAGCCGTCATACACATGTACCTACTCATCTATCCTTAAAAAAAAAAATTTGGGTGAGTAAAGAGATTTAATTTACTCTTAATTTATTTTACAGTATCATGTCTGAGGTGGCTGATAGTTGTTTCTTCACTTTATTCTCTATTAAAAAGGACATTCAATGACAATCACTGCAATCTCACTAGTTTCTAGACTGAAATCTGCATTACAACACTGACACTGTAGCTTCTTTGACAAACTCTGCACTGAAAGACAAAAATGAGAAAATGATTATTCTCCAGTGCACACTGCAAACTGGCTGATCTCAACTGGGCAGGTATTTAAACATAGAACGGTTAAAATATCAACAGTGTCTCCACTAGAAAGTGCTTCAGAAGTCTTATCCCTCCATCTTTCTGCCCAACAGCTATCAGCATTCATCATCTATGTGTACAAAGCTAGCAATCTATATTTAAACCATATTAGTTCTACTGTTTTGCCTTTAAATAGAGGGGGGCTGACTGTCACCTTAAAATCAATTTCCATTGGGTCCCTTTCTCTGCCTTCATTCTGTCCATCCCCTCCCCCTTCCTCTGCTTTTAAAAGGAAAACAGAGGGATAACAGCTGCTTGAGCCCGAGGGGGGAGAGGGCGAGAGAGAGGGAGAAACAGAGAGAGACAGGGAGAGACAGACAGAGAGAGAGAGACACAGAGAGAGAAAGAGAGAGAAAGAGACAGAGAGAGAGACAGAGAGAGAGACAGAGAGAGAGACAGAGAGAGAGACAGAGAGAGAGACAGAGAGAGAGACAGAGAGAGAGACAGAGATCAAAACAGTAGAGACAGCAGGATTCCAAGGTACAAGAGGGGAGAGACAGAGCCCAGCCACATTGTAGCTCTTACTGGGCATAAACAGAGTAATGTGCAATAGTACAGCAACACAGAGGATCACAACTGTGTGTGTGTGTGTGTGTGTGTGTGTGTGTGTGTCGGACAGAAGGAGGCAGAGAGAACAACTGTTTCTGGGCACCTGTCCCTTTCGCTCAAAGAAGTGTAGAGTTATGGGGACAGCTGGGAGAGGACAACAAAGCTCATTCTCTCCCTCTCTCTTCCTCCCCCTTTTCTTTTCACCCTGAGCCATTTGGAGGGGCAAAGACAGGAGAGAAGTCTAGGCCTGCCTGTCAACGTGGCCCAACAGAAACGTACACACACACACACACACACTCACACCACATCTGCTGGCTAATATCTTTAAGCTCATAGTAAAATGTCAGCCGCCGATTCGCCTCGGAGACGCCGACGCACAGCAGTTCTGGGTGGCATGACGGGGACACTCGTTCGTTTTCACTTTCCGTTCTGACAAAGGCGAAAGGCAAGAGCTTAGTCAACTCTTATGAAATCATTCTGCACGGGGCAATACACAACAAGAGCTTTTCAGGGACAAAGTCATTAGTAAATGTGGGTTAAATGAGCTGTCACTGCCTTAAAATCTAGTCCCATAGTGCTAAACCCTGCCATGCTATTAATAACTAGCTTTACATTAAGGCTGAATTAAGTACTACAGCATTCATCACGATATCTGCACTCATAACGAGCCTCAGTTCAGTTCTGCAGTTGTTATCAAATGTCAAGCCTCCACCAAACTTGCAGTCAGTGAGGAAGCAAGTGCACATGGTCAGGAGCCGGCATGTGGACAGACAGACAGACAGACAGGACTTACCGATAACGCAGAAGGATAATACAGCCCCATCATCGTATTTAGAGCGGGACACTGTTGTAGCTTGTCTCTCTCTTTCTCTCGCTCTCTCCTGGTCGCTGTCACCTCTCCCTACCCCACACATTCAAAATCTCCCTCTCTCTCTTCCTCTCATACACACTATTTCCGTTGGCCCCCTCCCCTCCTTTCTGTAGCTCCAAATATGTCTCCTCTCTCTCTCTCTACCCCCAGCCCTCGTTTGCAGTGTGTCCTTGCCTGCTCATCTCTCTCTCTCACTACTCGTTCGCTTGTGTCTTCTCTCTCTCCTCCCCTCACCCAGATATCATTCGCTCACTCCCTCCCCCTATCCTCGCTCCCTCCCTCTCTCCTCCCCCTGCCCTCTGTCACACCTGCAAACTTTTCCCTCCCTCTCTCTCTCTCTCTCTCTCTCTCTCTGTCGCAGTCACCCCTCCCCTCCTCCTCTCCTCCCCTCTGCTCTCTTTCTTCATCTAGGTGAGTAAATTGGGGCTGTTTGCACCTCTGGGACACAAAGAGAGAGAAAGGTAAAGAGACAGAGAGAAAGAAGAACAGAAGCAGATAGAAAGCAAGCATGCTTTTCTCGTCTTCCTGGAAGCCGTGTCCTCAGTACAGGCGCCAGAATTAAAACTCTGCACTGATTCACACATGATAAGGAGATTTAAAACAGCTCAACAAGAAGCCGGTGATAAAACATGTAGGAACTACAATTCAACATAGCACATAGTAAACAACGATATACAGGTTTTCAATCCAACTTTCAGTCTGAAAAACAGCCAAGTCTGATCATGTGACAAATATAATTACTCGACTTGTTTCTGCTGGAGTCTAACGGCTGAAGATGGATTACAACACTGCCATCTTGTGGTTGGGGGATTAAACACAATAAAAAATTAATGCATAGTTGACATTAAACATACTATGCTGAAGAATCTATACAGTGTCACATGTGTCACACACAAGTATGTTGATTTTCTTACACCACTAGTGTCTTCACTGTCATGCACCAGCTCTGTGATGTCATTATTAAGGAGTGGAAGAGGGTTCCAGTAGCAGCTCTGGTGAATTCCATGCCCAGGAGGGTTAAAGCAGTGATGGATTTTAATGGTGGTCTCACATAATATTGACACTATGGGCACAATTTGGACATGTTCACTGTGAGGTGTGTTTGTGTGTGTTGTAGCTGTTTGGACATTAATAGCTGAGTGTTGAGTGATGTTCAGAAGACAGTAAATCTCTACTGATATAAGAGCTGTACACTGACTACTCTACATCCAAGTTTCTTGATGATGAATTTCTATAGTTCTGTCCAATGAAGAGATATAATCAAATATTCACAGAAATGTCAGTGGTGTACTCACTTTTGTGAGATACTACACACACACACACATGCACACATGTATATATGTATGTATGTGTAATATATATACACACATATATACATATACATACACACACACCTATCTACAGACACACAGATATAGAAGGATGGACAGAAACAGATTTGACAGTTATGGTGTCCACTTGGGGCTCTTTAACTCTCAGGATCTAAATCTCAAAAGGTTCCCTACTCCCTACATAGTGAACTACACAGGAATAAAAACACTAATCTCTGAATCCAAACATGCATAATATGGCTAAAACGACAATCTTTTGGGATCCTGCACTGGACAAATATTGCAAACAGGACAAAACTATATTATTAATATATTCTATACTAATAGTTTGGTCTTATCACATTTGCATGTTTTATAAATAAACAAACTCATTCACACTGAATTCATAAGGACGTACGGTGATGAGAGAAAGAAAATAAATTAATTAATTAATTAATTAAATACCTCAAGAACACAACTAAATGAACACATGCCTAACACATACGTAAATTGTTGGTGTACTGCAAGGTAAAATAATCAAACTGCAATGCTGTTAAATGCCGAAATGATGAAGAATCATTTCCTACAGAACGGTAATTGAATTGATTCGAGGTCTGAGATTAATGCTGTTCCCTCCTTAAAGGAGCACAGCCTGCAGCATCTCCCTCTGTTGACAATAGCTGCGTTCCTTCCTAGCCAGCTAATGGACCACCAGCCTGCGGCCACGCTAATGGACTCACGGGGCCACTGCAATTCAGCCTTAATGGCACATTGTAAACTGTTATTAAGCCACAGCACAAAAAGAGAATATTCTAAATGTATGATGTGAATTTCATAATTGATAAAACACCACCCAGATGGAGTAATCATAGGGGTGCAGGTTTGATCTGTTTTCCAAAGAGTCTAATGTTAAGCTTACTACAACATTGGGTTCCATTAAACATGCGTCAGTGGTTCTCCTGCTCTTTAATCAAAACGGTAATCAACTGTATGTTACAGATGGTGATTGGGTTAAAATACATGAGTGTTGCTTTAAAAGGGCCATATGTTTATGCTTTTATTGTACATAATTCATCATCCCAACCAGGGTCCACCAACGATATCTTCACATGTACCAAAACATTATTATTATTATTAATATTTCATGACCATTCCCACCTGTCTTTAATCCATTTGTGCATTGAAGGCTAATACACCCATCAGTCTTAATATCTGTACTCAGTGTCCAGTTTAGCTCCACTGAGCATACAGCTGCACTTTGTAGTTCTACAATTACAGACTGTAGTTCATCTGTTTCTCTGTATATTCCATTATCCTCCTTTCACCTGTTCTTCATTGGTCGAGACCACCACAGAGCAGGTGTTGTTTGAGTGGTGAATCATTCTCAGTGACCCTGATGTGGAGGTGGTGTGTTAGAGCATGTTTCACTGGTATAAGTGGATCAGACAGAACAGAGCTGCTGATGTTTTTAAACACCTCAGTGTCACTGCTGGACATAGAAAAGTCCACCAACCACCAGTGAAGGACTAAAGACCAACACGCACTGTGCAGCAACAGACGACCTGCTGTCTCTGACTTTACATCTACATGTCATGACTTTACATTTTTTAATTTTATTTATTTATTTATTTTTATATTCAATGCTTGTTTTGCACATTTGTAAGGTGTCCTTGAGTGACAGAAAGGCGCCTATGAAATAAAATGCATTATTATTATTATTATCTACAAGGTGAACCAACAAGGTAGGTGTGTCTAATCTCCAGCAGCTCTGCTGTGCTTGATCCACTAAACACACACTAACACACCACCATCACATCAGTGTCACTGAAAATGACACTGAAAAACCCACCACCCAAATAACACCTGTTCTGAGGGGGTCCTGACCATTGAAGTACAAAGTATACAGAGAAACAGATGAACTACAGTCTGTAATTGTAGAACTACAAAGTGCAGCTATATGATCAGTGGAGCTAAAATGAACCAGTGTAGATACAATCAGATGGTTTTAATGTTATGGCTGTAAATTTGCATTTGCTTTTATGACATCACAAAAACAGTGAATCCAAAAATAGGCTATTGCAGGTCCCAAATATGGGCTGGGTGGTTAACAGTCTGTCAACATGCAACAGCAAACAATGTGATTAAAATATAGGTGAAATGTTGCCTTTAATGTGGTTCTGGCCCGCTGTATTCTAGCAGCAGCTGGATGATGATGGAGGGAAAAAAAAGATGTCAGGCTACAAAGTTAAACGGATGGTGATAAATGGATAAAGAGAGGGATGGAGGGATTAGACAGGGGGAGAAAGGAGGATAAACCACGGATGATATGAGGATTAACTGCAGCAACTGAACAATCTGATAACGGCTCCAAATGCTAATGCGCACTCAAGTAAACACCCAATCTGACATGATGCTATACGAGGGGCCAGACGGGGTCAGAACAAACCGTGCGCGTGCAGGCATGTCATAGTTCTACCTGCGGTCTAATGGAAGTGAATTTTCGCATTCTGTAGCAAGTTAGAACAAGTGTGTGGAGAGTAAAGAAGCGCTGGCACACCACCAGTCCTCCAGCGGCTATTTTACAGGCCTAACAGCAGCAAACCAGCATGTAATCTGAGCAGGGCCGGGATGACTCAGCCACTGGGGGCACTAGTCCACTGTAAGAAAACTCCAACAAGTACATACTGTGTTCTACTTAGCTCAGAGGCATGATGCTATTTTTTTTTTTTACACACACACACACACACACACACACACACACACACACACACACACACACACACACACACACACACACACACACACACTTCCGGGCAGTCTTATGGTTTCTCCAGTGGCTCTGCAATAGAACAGTTCTTTATGTGATCTTATAAACAACTGATCAAACAAGTTCTAGACACTAAAAGTAAAATAGCCAGTACATGCCAATCAGAGGTCAAGGCTTTTGCAGGACTAGCAGCTGTGACTTCGATCAGGAGCTTCTAAGAGAACATGCAGGTTTGAACAGACTTTGGCAAACAGGTGGAGCAATTACTTAAACATCTGGTAACCAGCTCTTCCAATGACGCTGAAATGCTGTAGACTTTTTCAGGCTCTGCAGAACTGTCCAATCCGGGTCCTGGAGATCTACTATCATGCAGAGTTTAGCTCGAACCTTATTCCAGCACAGCTAATTCAGGTGATGAAGGCTTTCTGGCTTAGCAGAGGCAGGAATGTTGGGTCTGAACTCTTCATGGGGGGAGATCTTCAGGATCAGGATTTCCCAACCCTACCAACGCTAGTAGACCTACCATCCTGTCAACTGGAATGCCCCCATAAGCTGGATTTCCTTAGAAAGTCAAGAGAGCATTACCAAGCCTGAGTTCAGAATCCAATATGGCTGCACCACACAATCAGTGTAAAAGTAGTAGCACATGGCAAGAATATCATGACCACCCCTGGTTTGGCTCATGACATCACAGATGCCACAAGTGAGCACACTAGTCTGTTGTAGCAGAGTGTAAAACCATCATCATGGACAAAGGACGTGATGTGACTGATGTCCTAATGGGCTGATAATAGGGTACCAGGTGAAGGGTGGTAGCACCACAGAAACCACTAACCTCTTGGGATGTTCTAAACCTGCTGTAATGTACAGAGAATGGACTCATACATCGAGTGCCTCTTAACGGTATAATAGTGGACTATAGATGCCTGCAGGAAATGACGCTGACAAGTGGTACAGAGCAGCACACCACAGTGGACCATTTAACCTCTATAATGAACACAGGCGTAATGAGGAAAGTATCAGGTATCACCATATCGCGTGGCATCTGTGACTTCCCGGGCTGAGTTAATTCCAAACAAGGGACGGTCATAAACTTCTAAGACTGTGGATTCTACAGTTTACTAGCACCTCTATTTGTTTCATTAAAGGACAGACAGCACTGTTCCAACTTCTATATACACTTGTGCTTCCACTGTGATTGAATGCACAAAATATTGCATATTGTTATCAACTGCTAACCTGGGAGCTAACAATGATAACCTGGTGCATAAAGTGTCACACATTTAGATTTGCCATAAAAGACTGGCAAAGAGTTGGCAAACCAGTTGTGGAAAAATTCTAACTCCTTTAGCTATTTTTTGAAAGTTTTTTTTTTTTTTAAGTGTTTTGAAATAACGTAGAATGTATCCGTTTTCCTGGAGGCAGCCATATTGGATTTCCAAATGCTTAACTGGAACGTGGGTCAACTCCGGTATGACATCATTCCCAGCTCAGACATCTGAGGTAAACGGAATGCAACATAAGCTCCAATGATATTCTAACACACCTGATCCAGGTGATGAAGGCTTTAAGACTAATCTAAATCTCAGAATTAGGTGAGCTGGATCTGATGTGTCCAGGGCGGTAGATCTCCAGGACCAGGATTAGGCATCTCTGTGCAAAGTAATACATTTCAGACAAATTGTACCAGCAACTGACAAGCTTAGCAATGGTCAGTCATATATTAATGGATATGCCTTCTATACAGTGTACAATTTGACATGTCATCACCCTTAAGGCTCATACTTACTTATTACTACACATTACTATTGCACTTCTTAGTGTTTTGCTATTCTTTTCTTATGTTTCCTTCTATTTCTGCACCTGTATAAGTGTGTCTTTTGTTCTTACTAGACCTGCTGTAATAGCCGACTTCCCCATGTGATTAATAAAGATACATTATCCATCCATCCATCCAGAACTGTGCATACAAATATATCAATCCATATCTATTTCTCTATACATTTTTCTATCCATCCATCCATCCATGTGAACTATCCATTCACCACAATGTGAAGATGTTTTAGCATCTCTTACCTGACTGGCTGAGGGGTATCCATGGAAACCCATGTTCAACGGATCGTTGTTCTAGGAGAAAATGTGGAGAAGAAATAATCTTAGGAAAAAGAAAATCACACACTCACTGAGCAGCCGCTGACCTTTTCCCTAATGAATAACCTTGAGCCCTGACCTTTACAAACTCTGGCTCCCACTAGGCTGGGAGTGATGTGTCAGCATGAAGCTGACCTCTAATTGCTGGACACGTACAGTGAGAACCTGAAGTCTTTGTTTTAACTGTGAATGTGTGCAAATTCTGCAGAATTTCAGATCCATTTCATCCTGAAGAGTCTGAGCTCATAGTGATACAAATCAAATGTTTTTCCTTTCAGTGGTGGATGTATGTTGTGGGACCTGGCAACCCAAGCCAGAGGCAGAGGTGAGCATGTGCAAATGGTCCAACCTGATGTACATCACTTGTCACTGCACTGCCCAGGGGTGTTTCAGTGGTTGAGTCCTGAATGTGAAAGACTATGTATGTTCACCAAGTGACTTCCAACCCCTCTAGACTAATGTTTAATGACAAGACTCCTTTACCTACACAGTCGTTTACCACCAAACCCCGACACAGTCGTTTACCACCAAACCCCGCCCCCGACACAGTCGTTTACCACCGAACCCCGCCCCCGACACAGTCGTTTACCACTGAACCCCGCCCCCTGTAGGCAGTCATGTCAAACCTTCAATCACCTCGTAGTTCTACACATGATTTCCACTTTTTATACTTCTGTGCATGGTTTGCGAGTACATTTCACTGATAAGTTACCCCTTTCTGTTCAGTGACTCATTCAACCTCCCCGACCAAAAAAATAAATCACAGGATTATATCAACTGCTCTGATCCACTGTCAAGTGCACTTACGGAAATTGATAAAAGTCACCACTTATCTCACAATGACGGGTCAATTTCTGAGGAAATGTCCGACTCATGTTCCATGCACAGAGTAGTGCATCTCAAAAATGAGAACATGGTGAAAAAGTGTATTTTTGTTCATAATTTAATGTTCATAAAAGTAAATTTTTAACTTTTTAGATTCATTATACATAATGTGAGATATTTCAAGTCTTTTTGTTTTCATGTTTATCAGTGTGGCTTATAGCTCATGAGTCAAGCACAGTAATATGGTGGTCAGTAGTAGTGTTGGCACTGTGAGCAGCTGCTGGGCATCTCCATAAAGCTCATCAGCAGATAGAAGCATGGAACGCTCTGAAATTTCCTGGCAGTTGACTTTGGACTTGATATAATCACAGTGGACCAACACCAGCAGATGACGGGACACCTCAAACCATCACAGAACCTTCACACTGGACTTCAGACACTTGGACTGTGTCTCTCTCCACTCTTCCTCCAGACTCTAGCAGCTGATTTACTAATGAAACACAACACTTTCATCTGAAAAGAGGACTTTGTACTGAGTAACAGTCCAGTTCTGGTTCTGCTTAGTCCCGGTAAGACACTCCTGATGTTGTCTCTGGTTCAGGACTGTTGATATTATGAATGTGGGCTGTAGCTCTGAGATAGTGTTTATACCATTAAATGTAATGAGATTTTGGAAGTCATACTGATCAAAACACAAAGGCTTGAAATGTCACTTTATGTGTATGAATATGACATATATTGATCTTTAATAGACATTAAAGGGCTTACTGCTCAAGGCAGTATGGGAAACCTTAATCTTACAATCCAGACACCGCAGTTAGACGGTGAGAGTGAAAAAGCAGGAGTACTCCTTTAATAAGCCTGACCCAAAGCTTCCCCATCCCCCCTCACTCTCCTCATCCTGACCCATTCTGTCCTCTCTGCTGGGGAGAGAAAACCTCCAATCAGCAAAACAATGAGCCTCTCAGGAGACTACAGTAACGCTGGGCTTTTCCTTCTCTTGGGCTCAGGACGTTTCAAGGTGTTTAGAATTTAAAGTCGTTCCTCCTGCAACTATAAACGCAAAGACTATTTATCTAACAGTTCAACGGATGGAGGTTTCTCCCAACAAACAGCTCAGTTTTACTATGATACAGGATCAGCTCGGCCCGTTATTCACTATTCATTAGGGAACCTGATCCCAGATCAGCGCTGATGCTCTGACGCATTCGCAAGCCACCTTTTCCAAGAATACAGGATCATTACATAGTGGAACTACCATCACGTTAAAGCGGAATACTCTACAGTTTCAAACTCTTTGGTGTGGAAAAACATTACAAACCACTTCTAATGAAATCCATAAAGTCGGCTTAGTCATTACCATTAGAGACCACTTCCTGCTAAAGGAGGGGGGGCTTGCTGTATGTGTGTGTGGAGCCAGAGTGCTAGCATTAGCATATTAGCTTGGCTCTCTAGCCTGTTATGTTGGAGTGGCTGCGGCTGACAGCAATCATTGTAAGTTTCAACAGTAAAGCGTTGACTGTAAACATCTTTCTCGTCCATCCTTTCAACGGGTCCAGCCGGACGCTACAATATTATGTTCGGTCAATAAACATTTTCATATTTTAAATAGTAACATTTAGGGGTGGAGGAAAAAATCGATTCGAGCTTGAATCGCGTTTCTAACACTGAACGATTCAGAATCGATTCTCATTTTCAAAAAATCGATTTTTTTGCGGGTGTGTGTGTGCCTTCGCAGCCACCGTAGTGTTAGGTAAAACAAGGAAGCAGCGTGTGCCGTGTGTAGTGTCGTGTTACGGTGTTTGTTGTTGCGCCGCTAAAGTGTGGATGATGAAGAAAAAGAATTTCAGCCGCCTCCGCGGTCTTAGAAAGCAACCATTTGGAAACACTTTGGATTTTACCGTCTAACCCGGCCCGGGTAAGAAAGGGCTGGACGTGACTCATACGATTTGCAGAGATTGCAATGGTAAAGTAAATCTGCTGGGCAAGACATTCACTAAGGTCAGAGTTGCACCCAAATCAGCCAACACCAGGGCTGAGGAGGAGCTGAACAAGTATCTGGCTGTACCTGCACTCTCAGAAGACCCCCATCACTGGTGGACGTCCAATGAGAGAGATTTCCCTCTACTAGCCAGATTAGCTAAACGCCATCTATGTATCCCTGGTACGGTACGAGTGTAGCAGCAGAGAGTTTTCTCCACTGCTGGAAATGTAGTGACAGCTCAGAGGAGCTGTCTGTCTTCAGAGCATGTAGATCAGCTTATTTTCCTGTAGAAGAACCTACAGATTTGATTACTGCCATTTTAGTTGTGTCAATCATTTTTGTGATTTGCTGTTAAGAAAAAAAGAGAACAGTATTTGTATAATTTCATTTTGCATGCTCTCAGAAATCTAAAGGCAATGCCTACTTCTTTATAGAGGCTGCTATAAACCTTTTGTTTTGTAGTTTTCACACAAAGAGGGGTTATAATATTTTTTGTTTTATATCATCTGTGAAGTGGAAGTTTTTATGCGTGCAAGCATAAATAAATCAGACATGTTGTCTTGGCAGACATATTTACCTTTGTGTGTTTACATTATTGCAATAGGTTGATAAAACCTTTACAATTATAAAATCTTTATAAATGTACTTTGCTTTCATGCCAGCAGATTAGAGTAGATCCTGAGAATTGTTTTGAACCGAGAATAGTTTTTGAATCGGAAAATAATTGTTTTTAATCAAATCGGGAAAAAATCGAATCGTGACCTCAAGAATCGATTCTGAATCGAATCGTGGGATTTCCAAAGATTCGCAGCCCTACTTTTTTATGTCTCTGTGTCAGCAGTGGGGTCCTCCTGGGTCTCCTGCCATAGCGTTTCATTTCGATGGATAGTTCGAGCTGACACTGATGCACCCTGCACCTGCAGGACAG
>BRDA01014041.1:8121-19140 GCA_036984385.1 Crenuchus spilurus
TGAGAGATTCACTATTTATACTGTTTATAGTCTTTTACTCAAACTCTTCATATTCTAATCAGCTGAGATTCTGGATTTCTGATCTTCATCAGCTATACACTAAAATTGTAGTTGTAATAAACATAAAATATGTTAGTCTACCTTTTGTACATGAAATTATGAACATAAATGAACTTTATGACTTTCTAATGTTTTTGGTGTGTGACTGTATTAAATTAGCATTTTATTATTAAACTTATTCAGTTATTATTCAATCCAAGTTTAATTAAGTCTGCAGAGAGTCTGGCCTCATCACATGAGCAACTCCTTAACTCCTTAACAGCTGTTTTAAATAGTGTTAGCTCTGCTAATGAACTAATCCACCACAGACTACAGAAAAGTCACTGCAGCATGTTGTTTCTTTTTGAATATTAAGTCAAAATTCATTTCACACTTCTTTTAAATGCACTTTAGACAGACAGATAAATAAATAGAACTTTGTCATTGCATAGTACAGAATCACAACATCCAGTAGAAGTGCAAATAGTAGCAATAAGGCAAATTAACATTTGCACTATTAACAGTGCAAGACACACACACACATATTATATATATATATATATATATAAAACATTAGGATACATAAATAACAAGGCTATGATAATGAAAGACTAGAAAAATATTGAGCTTATTAAATATAGCATATAAAAATACAAATATAGAATATATACAGTAAAGCATATATCATATAATATATATAATGTATAGTACAGGGGTCGGCAACCCGCGGCTCTTACATCCTTATGCTGCGACTCCACATGCACAGATGTAATTTGGTGGAGTGACAGCGGCCATCCCTGCTGTCACAACATCAAACAGTGTCTGGACTTGTAAACCAGTGTTTTGCAAGTTAGGCCTACCTTACACCTAACCACTTTCTCGAGATTTTACAGTCACAGACAAATTTTCAAAGTTGGGCTAAAATCACGAAAGTCTTGCTAAAGTCGAGTTGCAGTCGCGTCATCTCGATCGTTAAGTGTAAGGTGGTTAGGACTGAAAGTTTTAGTATTTTTCTCGTCGAGGTGTTCCGATAAAAATCAAACATGTTTAATATTATCACAAGTCGTAAGAGTTGAACCCTGGTTGACCCGAGCAAATACTGTTGGGAACCAATAGGAGAGCTACGGAAAGCCGCAAAGGCAAATAGTAAATACACAAATGATAAATAAACGAGAACCTAGTGGAGCGAGCAAGAGTGTTTTACCATTTATTACACAACAAAGACGAAAAGGAAAAAAGTGGACAAATTGCTGAAGCCCTCATAATCCCAGGTGTGTTTGCTATGCTAAAGCTAAATAGCTAACTAAACACTACTGAATGGGGCTATTTAATGATAATTTTAATCTTAAAAGTTATTGTTTTGCCCAACAGCTTGAAGGAAATGACGAGCCTGCAGACACACAGGACCAGGAATGCATGGATGTGAATCATATGTTGACAGTGTTTTGAGCTCTGATAGCTCTGTATCTGTAATGTTACTATATTTAGATTTTGCACTACGTTGTCTTATTGTGTGTTGAGTTATTTTTGATACAACGAAAGCTTTAATAAATACACATTTTGCAATAATTCTGCTCTTTACTGCATTAATTCTGTGTAAAACAAAAGCAGATGGGAAATAATCTCAAAAGAATCTAGTTGCAGTCTTTAATTAGATCTAAATCTTAAGCTTGCAACTAGACTGTGACTAAAAAGTCTGTAGATGTGAGATGGTGTCAGACTTTAGTCTGTTAAAGGTCTTTTCAGAGTCTTTTCAAAGTCGATAGGTGTATGGGAGGCTTTAGCCAGCAGTCCGTGTTCACTTGTTACTGTAAGATGTTACCACGTACGTTTGTTCTGTCTGTGTCACATCTGCTAGATGTATTTTAATATCAGTGATTTCATATTAAAACCATTAACATTAACATTTGAATGTGTCTGTGTGTGTGTCTACCAGTCTGTGATAAGCCGTCCATTTACATGCCTCCAAGAGTAACTATTGTCAAAATAATTCAGAATTTCTGCTTATTTTTACTCAAAAATGAGGTATAATTTAACGTACATGAGGTCTGCTGACCATACAGTCCAAACATAAGTGTAACATTGGTGGTAATGAGTTGACTAAAAACACACAATTCAGTGATAATTTTATGCTAAATGCTTTTAACAGTTTATAATAATATTTATTAATATATTAATATTTTATTAATTATTAATATTAATTTTATTTTGTTTCTTAGTATAATTTAATTTCTGCTTATTTTTACTCAAAAACGAGGTATAATTTAATGTAAACAAAAAAATACAGTCCAAACATAAGTATAACAGTGTTGATAATGAGCTGGAGTGAAGTTGACTAACAAGGTGAAAACAGAATTGGGTGATATTTTTATGCTACATTGCTGTATTCATATTTAATAATGTATTAATATTTTATTAATGATTAATATTCATTTTATTATTTTATTATTAATAATAATGCTTAATAGTTATTATTAGTATATTATTAATAGTAACTAGCCATTTTTAATGATATATTATTAATAATAATTTGTAAGTAACGTATACATTTTTATTAAAAAATAATAATAATTTTATTATTTAATATTTTATAATAAAAATGCACCATCACCTCCCCCCTCCAGTCAAGCCAGTTGTGTCCCTCCCACCTCTGAAAACAAAATTTTGTCCCTGTATATATGCAATACACTGCCATAGATGGACACTAACACTACAAACATAACAATAAAAGAGAAACACATGTTGACTGTTAGCCCCACCCACAAAGAAAATTGATTGGCTGACGAGGCACAAAGAGAAACAAATTAGGATGCTTTTGTTGCCACTTAGTTTCTGGGAGCCGCTATCATGTATTTGTAGCTCTGGGACAGGTGGGATTTGTGTGGTTATTATGCAAACACATTGTACATTACATGAACGTGGACATTTATGTGCACAAAAGGACACGTTATGTCAAACAAACATAAAGAACATCAGAAAGAGCAGATTATGTGAAGACTGTAGCTACATGCAATTCATTCCATGACTATGGAAGCACAGCATTGAGTGACTATGAAGTGAAACATGCAGTGCTTTACTGCATTTCAGAAGTACTGCAAAACCACAGAAGAGGCACTAGGCATGTAAGAGTTAAGCAGTTTAAATGTACTCACACCAATAAACCACAAGCTCCTGCTGCTTTTGCAGAAAGCAGCAGTCTAAATATTGCACTACATGACTCTGGTCGTGTATACACTTAGCAGCCAACTGCTGCTCTCGCTTTCAGGATCCACTCAAAAGACATCAAACGCTGAACCTCAGCACAAGAGTGTGAGAGAGTGAGAGCCTGACAAACATACTGTAGATTCAACCAGAAACTACATACACCAACACCAAAAGTAGCAGAACTGATAACATTCCATTAATGACTTTCACAAAAGCTTGATTCACTCACCATCAGTACGTCCAGTAAAGCCATTGCAGTAAAGCACTGACTGTGTGTGTGTGTGTGTGTGTGTGTGCGTGTGTGTGTGTGTGTGTGTGCGCTCGCGTGTGTGTGTGTGATTGAGGTTTGTAAAGAACAACGTAGCTCCTCAGGCTTCAATCAGCTGACTGCTACTAACCCAACTGTCTACGGAGCCTGCTTATAAACACCAAGCCACAGCGCAGACATGTGGCCCATATGACGCCATATTAGAGCCAATCAAGAAGAGAAAGGAGAAGCGAGAGAGAGAGAGAGAGAGAGCGAGAGAGAGAGAGAGAGAGAGAGAGAGATGGATGGGGGACAAATAGAGGATGACACTGGATGATGTTTAAAAGCCTTGGTTCACACATAAGGAGGGCATGTGTGACCTCGGTTCCTCTGTTAAATGGAGCAAGCGAGAAACTCCAATCATCCATATCATTAAAACCACCACCTTGTATCTGCACTCTTTGGCCGTTTGAGCTCCACTGACCATACAGGTGCCAGACTGTAGTTCATGTGTTTTATCAGACACAGCAGAGCTGCAGGAAATTTTAAACAGCAGCATTTTAGAAACAAGGTCAGTTTGGTTATAGATGTAGATACAAGGAAGTGGTTTTAATGTAGTGGCTGGATGATGTACATGATATACTCCGAAAAGCTCATGATAATATGCAGCAGATGTGATGTCTCTGGCAGCGAACAAGTAGCAGCTGTCCATTACAGCTGTGTGTGTGTGTGTGTGTGTGTGTCTTTGTGTGTTTGAGTTATCAGGTCTGCAGCTCTTCACAATCTCGGTTCCTCCTACCACCTCCTCCAAAAGGTCAGAAAGGTTCATGTGTGAAAGCACTGAGAGCTATCCGAAGCTGCGGTATTGATCACGTCACTGTCAGTCTTTTGAATGTGGATGAGGACTGTTAACAGTGATGCTTCAACAGAAAATATCATTTCCATCTTTGGTGTCTGATGTTTCCTTCTTTCACATGTAGCTCACAGGTTGCACATCATGCAAACTGCATGCTTGGATGTTCCAGCAGATCAATCTATATTTAACTGTGGCTCCCTAAGTTTTCACCCTGATAAAGATCCATGCATATAAGTCAACTCCCTGACCTGCTGAAGGTCATGTGTCAGCTTCTTGTAAAGGGCTTCATTTCTTTATTGTTGGAAGTGGAAGTGACTGCCTCTTAAAGAAGACCGAAGACATCTTGCTCAAGTCAAAAACTCCCACTTCACACCCTGAACTGTTCGATTAAATCTGTTCCAGGAAAGTTATATGTACTGTTCCTTCACTGACTCAACCACCACAAACCAATCAGAGCCCTGTACACCAAGAGAAACCAATCAGAGCCCTTTACACCGAGAGAAACCAATCAGAGCCCTGTACACCGAGAGAAATCAACCAGAGCCCTGTACACCAAGAGAAACCAATCAGAACCCTGTACACCGTGAGAAACCAATCAGAGCCCTGTACACTGACAGAAACCAATCAGAGCCCTGTACACTGACAGAAACCAATCAGAGCCCTGTACACTGACAGAAACCAATCAGAGCCCTTTACACCAACAGAAACCAATCAGAGCCCTGTACACCAAGAGAAACCAATCAGAGCCCTGTACACCAAGAGAAACCAATCAGAGCTCTGTACACCAAGAGAAACCAATCAGAGCTCTGCAAACCAAGAGGGACCAGTCAGCACCCTGTAAACATAGTGTGACCAGTTAGAATGCTGTAAACCAAGAGAAACCAATTAGAACTGTGTAAACACAATGTGACCCATCAGAACACTGGAAATCAAGAGGGGCCCATTGGAACTGTGTAGACCAACAGGCAGCAGAACTCCATAAACACAGTGTGACGAATCAAACCATTGTATACCAAGAGGGACCAATCAGAACACTGTAAACCAACAAGGACCAATGAGAATCATGTAAACAAATAGGGACCAATCAGAAGCCTGTAAACCAAGAGAAACCAATGAGAACCCTGTTAACCAACCATAACCAATGAGAACCATGTAAATAAAGAGGGACCAATCAGAACTCTGTAAACATAGTGTAACCAATTAGAATACTGTAAACCAAGAGAAACCCATCAGAAACATGTAAATCAAGATGAATTCATCAGAATCCTCTAAACCAAGCGGGACCAATCAGAACCCTGTAAACCAAGAGAAACCAATCAGAACCCCGTAAACCAAGAGGAAACCACTCAGAACCCGGTAAACCAATAGAAACCCATCAGAACCCTGTAAACCAAGAGGAAACCAATCAAAAACCTGTAAACCAAGTGGGACCAATCAGAACCCTGTAAACCAAGAGGAAACCAATCAGAATCATGTAAATCAAGATGGACCAATCAGAACCCTGCAAACCAAGAAGGACCAATCAGAACACAGTAATATCAGCAGGACCATTCAGAATACTGAAAACCAAGAGGGTTCAGTCAGAAACCTGTAAAACACAGGGAACAATCAGAACCTTGTTACCTGGAGGGTCCAATGAGAACCCTGTAAACATATAGGGATTCCAAGGAAGCAATCAGAACCTTGTAAAAATACAGGGACCAATCAGAACCTTGTTAACCCAAATTACTCAGTCAGGATCCTGCAAGCCCAAGAAATAAACCGGAACCCTTTTTAAACCCAAGTCAGCAGCTATAACCCTGTGAGGTTCGAGGGTCCAATCAAAACCATGCAAACCAAACACAGCTGAGAACGTCCTCATTAAAGCCTCTCTTTCACTTCTTTGTTATGTTACTGGCTGGATGAATGAAAAGGCTTCCAGTGGAGCTCAATGATGATACTAGAATCCATTCTCAGTGCACAGGATGTACATGTTCTATTCATCTAACCTCTGATCTGGCCTAGATTCCATCCCTGACAAGAACATTTTATTTTATTCATTCACTTCTATTCATTTTGGTCTAATTTTAAAACTCAGCTCAACAAAAGGCTTTTCTTTCAGTCCACTGGAGCTCTAAATCAATCCGTATTTCTCACTCTCACCGCTACAAACCATCTGCAGAAACCCAGAAAGCTCAATCAATACAAGAATTCCTACTTCATTATCTTCCTGTCAGACCGAGATTTACAGCTCCAAGCAGGATCCACACTGATAGGCTCATGGCCACTGTAAATGACAATATTTCAAAGTGAATTATTTATGATGATGAGATGACAAAGGTTTTGGTTTCAGTCCAGGTCATAGACCACAGTACTCATGTCATGGTTCTGTTCTGAATGTCACTGATAAGATACTCTAAGATGGGCTCGAGAGGGACGTCGATGTGATTTCCATGTATCATCTCATTGTTGGGTCCTTCTTATTGAGATATTTTATAATAGACAGTAGAACGTGTTAGTGTTGGGAGACTCAGCTTCACAATGTAATCCATTGTTGCTTAGAGTCTGAACTACTAACCATAGCAGTCATAGCAAAGTGACAATGACTGGACACACAAAGATGCCACCACCACATCAGTATCACTGTAGCAAAGGTGTCAAAAGTGTTTACATTCATTAGGTAGAAGTATAGATACTAGGGTTTAAAAAGACTTTTATAGAAGCTGAAGCATCAACTTAAGCTTTTTACTCAAGTAAAAGTACTGATTTTAAAACTACTTAAAGTATTAAAGTAAAAGTCATGTAAGGATAACAAAAGCCAAAACTTAGTCTGTGCCACAGGGGCATATAGTGCACTACCCCACCCCCCACCCCCAAAATACATTTTCTCTAAAAGCCGTAATGACTATAATGTTATATTAAAATGGTAATGTTGACATTTTTGGGATGTACTGGCTTCCTGTTTCAGCTGCATATCTGACTCGTGAAAATTAAAACATTTTAGTCTTTTCAAATATATTAGTGGACCATATATGTGCAGTACTGAGCTTACTGGAGAGTGATGAGACACGTGACGTGCAGGTGTGATGGATCACTTACCAATAGGGTATCATACATACATACATACACATAACACTTATATAGCGCCTTTCTAGACACCCAAGGATGCTTTACAATCGACACACTTCTTATACACACACTCCAGTGAGAAGCGGCAGCCAGTCGCGCACAGCGTACTCTCAACTGGAAGCGACCGTCCACCTGGAGGACTGCATCGAGCACTAGGGGGATCACCCAGAACAGAGTGCCAACCATATCTGGTTTGGCATACATACACAGACATACACATTCATACACACACCAGGGTAATTTTTTTAGAGTATCCAATCCACCTAATCTCCATGTTTTTGGACTGTGGGAGGAAACTGGAGTCCCCGGAGAAAACCCACGCAGACACGGGGAGAACATGGAAACTCTCAGATGTGGACTCAAACCCAAGACCTCAGCGCTGAGAGGCGAACGTGCTAACCACTAAGCCACCGTGCCGCCCAATAGGGTATCAGAATAGTATATGTTTATACTTATCATCCAACCACAGTCACATTCACTCTTTCTGGATGGTTCAGTTTATCTGGATGTTTTATAAATGATGACAAACCAAAATGAAATATGTATAAATAACGAGGCTGTTTTTAAAATGTAAGGAGTAGAAAGTACCGATAACTGCAAGAAAATGTAAGTAAGTAGAAGTAAAAAGTCAGAAAATAATTACTCAGTAAAGTACAGATAACCAACATTTCTACTTCAGTATAGTAACAGAGTATTTGTACTTTGTTACTTGACACCTCTGCACTGTGCTGACAATGATAAACCACACAAAGAATACCTGCCCTGTGGGGTCCTGACCATTGAAGAACAATGTGAAAGTATACAGAGAACCAGATGGACTACAGTCTGTAATTGCAGATCTACAAAGTGCACCTACAAAGCCTTATCAGAATGTTTTAGCACCTATGTAAAAGTAGAAATGACCTCACAGTGGTGATCCCTGACACTTTCCGCATTGCTCCTGTGTTGATTATAGAGGATAACTGATCCACTGCGGTGTCAGTTGCTCTGTACCACTTGTCGGTGTCATTGTTCACCACAAAGTTTGCAGTTCCTGAGATGCTACCACCCTTTGCCTGGCACCCTATTGTCATGCCCGTTTGGACATCAGTCAAATCGCGTTCTTTGCCCATGATGATTGTTTCATACTCGGCTACAACTGACAAGTGTGCTCACTTATTTATACAAGCAGCAAACCCTGTCACATGACATCTGTTGACTGTGTATATAATAATTACTGCTGATAAAATGGACAAGTTTAGATACAAGGAGGTGGTTTTAATGTTATGGCTGAAAAATGCTTCTAGAAATCACTTCTGATGTTATCACAGCTGCAGATTTATTAAAGCTAACAAGAAAGTTATTGCTAGGCTAACATGCTAGGCTAATTTGACCTGTAAACTTCTCTTTTGTACGCATTTAAAGTCTTGTTTAGTCCGTATGGAGTATGTGTACTGCATGTATAATTACTGAGCTAAAAGAGCTAAAACAGAGCAGTTATCCAGAGAGGAAACAAATCATACTTCATTTATAAGGCCATGGCTAACTCTTGTTCCTCAATGAGCCGCCGCTTCCTCCTTTGCCCCCCTGTGTTCAGATGAATATTTGAAGAGCAACTGCTGATAAAAGTTTGTAGGCATGAAGAGTTAAAGGTGGTTTAGATAGTTTAGACTAGAGCGCCAACTGAGAATTGAAATAATTTAAAAGATCTAGAATCTCTAACATAAATGCACATTTAGGGCATAAACACACCTGAGAGTGTCCCAAATCCTCTATTCAAAACTCCTTTCAGAAGGAAAATGAGGTAAGATATGACTACCGCTCAAACGTTTGCGGTCACACGTTATAACAAACCTTTTCCATGCATACCATCTTCTGTGGTAAAAGGGTGAGGTAGCTCAGTTTTGGTGTCTCCCACAAGTTTCTGAGAGTATAGTCTTTAATACACCTGTTTAATCTCCACTGGAAGTTTAACTTAAGCTAGCATTCTCAGCACTGCAGCGACAAAGACATGGTGGTGGTGTGTTAATGCATGTTGTGCTATGTTGAGCAGAGTAGCTGAACTACTTGTACCAGCACAACACACTATCATGCCACCACCACATCAGTGTCACAGTGCTGAGAATGATCTTTCACTAATAATACCTGCTCCATCAGGGTCCTGATCACTGAAGAACAAGGTTAATGGAGGCTAACAGAGTATACAGAGAAACAGATGGACTACAGTCTGTAATAGAACTACAAAGTCCATTTACATGGTCAGTGAAGCTAAAATGGACAGGTGGTTTTAATGTTATGGATGATCAGTGTATATATAAATATTTTAATATTTTTTTAATCAATGAAACATTTATTCTTACTTCATTTTAGTTAAAGTAAAATGACCAGAAGTGTAACTGAGTCATTCCATGAAAATAGCACATTTTGAGTCCCTCTCCCACTTAGGTGTATCTTATGTACTGCGTCACAAAAAATCTGTATTTTAACAACTTTACTCATACATTGAAATATCGCCTTTAATACAGTGTAATTTGTTATTCATTTATTTAATCTTTTTATAAGAAATTATATTGTTTTTTTGTTGACACCACCTATTTTGTCATGTCCCTCATGGCCTTCATTGAAAGTATACTTAACATATACCAAATATATCTATTAAAAAGTCCATACATTTTCATATCAAACTAAACATCTATCTGTGCTTATTTGTTGACAATATTTTTTTTCAAAATTAATTGATAATTATTCATTAAAATCACATTAATTATGTGTGTACCTGAGTAACCCCTCAACCCCGTTACACAAATGATTGTCCCTCCATAAAAACAATGGTATGGTCCATATCAGCATGTACGTCAGGAAGTGACATCACTCAAGTCTTTTGGACAACAGGACACCAAAAACAGGCAAGTGGCTTCCTTTTTTTTGACTTAATTTTGGTCATTTATTTTTATTAATAATAGAATTATTATTATATTTGATCAACATTCTTTTACCACACGCATACTGTGTAATCTATGTTCCATGTTTAAGCTGTGAGTAAGATGGCACCAACAACAGCAGAAAAGCAGAGGAAGTATCAGGCACACCTTAAAGGTGATCCAGAAAGAAGAGAGAAATACCTGCAGAGTGAATATGAGAGATGGAGAAAGAATGCAGAGGAAGGGAAAAAGAAAATAATTAAAGTCCTAAGTAAAAGAGAACAGCGGCAGAAACTAAAAATGAGAGAGAGCATATAAAAGGAGCAAGGAGAGGAGAGTAGCACTCAAGAACTTAAGCACTCTTCCACACAGTCCAGATCAGGGAAATCACCCAGAGCAGTCTGAGCAGTCAGGATCTTCAAGGTTAGGGCAGTGGGCAGTTAACAGTTTTAAGAAATTTGATTTCAGAAAGAGGGAGGGGAGGAGGGTGAAAAGGTTTAATAATAGGGTTCAGCCTTGGCCCAGTGGTTAGAGAACTGAGCTTGTGATGGGAAGCTTGCTGATTTAATTACTAGAGCCAACAGGTAACAACTGAAGTGTGTTTGAGCAAAGCACCTAACCCCTAACTGCTCCCCAAGCACCGTGGCTAGGGCTGCCCACTGCTG
>BRDA01014042.1:16499-31621 GCA_036984385.1 Crenuchus spilurus
AAAAAAAAAAAAAAAAAAAAAAACACCTCCCCCCCGACCCAAAATTTTGGTGAAAAAGGATGATCACCAATTTTTTTTTTTTTACTTGGCCTAACTGAAACTAAACTATTCACAGTTAGTGATGAATGACTTTCAGCAGATCTAGAGTTTTTTTTTTTTTCTAAATGTATTTTTGTGAAATATTTCAATTAACAGTGTATTATTAATTTGGGATACACACAAAAATTCAGTGTTAAAATACAGAGGAACCTCGGTTTTGGTGATTTATTCATTCTAAAGTGCCTGATGATATCTGAAACGAACGATAACTGAAGCAATATTTCCCATAAGAACTAATGTAAATACAATTAATCTGTTCCAGACACTCCAACATATGAACAAAAATACATTTTATATAGAATAACTATAGTTTTACATACAGAACACAATGAGAAATAAATACAAAAGACTAATGAAATGGATAAATAAACATTTATTTTTGTTTTGTACACGTGTTCTGGGTTGCTATTTATTTTTGCACCCGTTTTCAGGTGGTAGCACTGCACACTAGTGTGATGTGTTTTAGTTTGTTTTGTGTTATCAATGAGAAACTAAGTCAGAGAAACAACGAGAAACAAAGCCAGAATTCACGACGAATGTGTGGGTGAGTGACAAATGCATGTGTGGATGCTTTGTTTGGGGGGGGTAAGGATCTGGTCTTGTGACCAGAAGGTCGCTGGTTCGATCCCCAGACAGGACATAACTGAAATGCCCTTGAGCAAGGCACCTAACCTCCTAACTGCTCCCCGGGCGCCGGTGGATAAGGGCTGCCCACCACTTCGGGCACAAATTCTCACAGCCTAGTGTGTTCACTTGTGTGTGTGTGTGTGTTTCACTTCACAAATGGGTTAAATGCGGAGGTCAAATTCCATTGTGTGAACAATCACATTAGCTAAATTGGTTGATCTTAATCTTAATCTTAATTAATGTTGCTGCAACATCATGAGGACCTAAGCTAGAGTACATTAAAATACTGGCCAAATGCACCTTTCACAACTCTTGTGAAATGAACAATAAATAATAAATAAACAGCTTATTTAGAAGATAAGCAAACATGACCTGACCTAACTTTGCACTGTCTGTGCTGAACATCCACCACCACAAATTAACTTATGACTCCTCCCTCTCTCTCACTCAAATGAACTGACGTCATGATAATCAGAAACAATAACGACTCACTGATGTCACTTCAAACGTTACCATAACATTAGTGTCTTACTGTGAGAAACATTCCTGAAACCTTGTAATGCAAACCATTATTACATCACACGTTTTCAGAACGTTCTGGGAACGTTATTGCTGTAACATTACAGGCTAGCTTTTCTGGAACCTTTCCAAACATCGCTGAACATTCCTATAACGTTTTCTTTTAGGTTCTAATTATATTAAATGGGTCTTTTTGATTGTTTATGTTAGTTCAGCCTAGCAAAGGTCTAATTTATGGACAGGACATGATTTCAGTTATTTTAAATGGACAAACCCTGGTTTGGGTGTCTCTGCAGCGCAGCTGTGTGAGGTGACAGGGGGCAGGAAGAGGCCACATTGCAGGACTCACCATCTCTCAGCTCCTGTGTTGTGACGGGCTACTGCTGATGCTCAGTGACTCCGTCTGTGTGAGCGCAGTACAGGAGAAGTGAAGGAAAGGTCAGCGTGTCTGCTCAGATGCCCTCAACAGCCTTTACCAACACACACACACACCTAAGTGTGAGCATTTCTGAGTGTGCCTGTATATTCTGGTCCATTGACTTAAGCAGATGAAGGGGAAACATGATGTTTGTTTATAACAGTGGAAACGGTGTATTGTGCCAAATTGGGTCATGCGGCTTTCATTCTTATTCACTTTAAAGCCCTCATATGGAAAATCACAATTTCTGTGCTTTCTTTTAAGCAGCGCCTTCTGTACTATGTAAACATTGTTAAACATATATTTATATATATATACACACACACACATATAAATATATATATATATATATGACCTGCATATGATATGGAGACTGTGCTGCAAAAAGTCCCTCGCCACTTCATTAGGTACACATAGCTTATATCATTGTTTATTTTAGCTCCACTGACCATACAGGTGCAGAGCTGCTGAAGATTTACACACTATGTTAGCTCACTGTCCACTCTACTAGACGTAAAGTCAGAGACAGAAGCTCAGCACAGTGTGTGTTGGTCCTCTAGTCCTTGATTGGTGGTCACAGGATGCTGTTGGCTGGTCGCTAATTTCACTCCAGCAGTGACGTTGAGGTGTTTAAAAGCATCATCAACTCTGCTGTGTCTGATCCACTCTAACACACACTAACACACCACTACCACATCAGTGTCACTGCAGAGCTGAGAATGATCCACCACCCAAATAATACCTGCACTGTGGGGGTCCTGTGGGGGGTCCTGATCATTGAAGAAGATATGTGTACCTAATGAAGTGGCCAGTAAAAATGGAATGCACACAGGTGTCCAAGGTGGGAGAAAAAAAAACTCTAAAAAACGTGGGTCCCTTATCCACACATCTAATCTAACACAACCATCTAAGCAGCAACTCTAGCTGCTACTGCTGGAGTTAAACCCTTTACACAGCTACATCACTTAAACACACTCAGGAAAATGAGCACGTCTACAGCCTGGACTTGCATACGTATGTGTAATTCACTAGTAATGAATCATTTAAAGTGCACAGGTGTCACCTAAAGTTGATGGATGGATGGATGTTAAAAGTCCTGGCCTAAAGTCACTTAGCCTGAAGTGAAATTCTGTTGGATCCAGATGTGAGCACAGCTGGAATTGAGTTTAGAAATAAATGAACAGTTAATTTTGATTTGTAGGACTTTGTCTTTTTTTCAGATTGTTATCCTGCAGTTCCTGAATGTGGCCACTGGGTGGAGGTGTTTTGCGCTCAGCCTGCAGGCAGTGGCAGAGACAGACAAAAATGGTCTCAATGTGGCACACACATGTCTACAGGGTCCAGGCTGTTTGAGAGGAGCCTACAATAATCTAGTGTGTGTGTGTGTGTGTAGGTCAGTGAGGGGCTCTTTCTCCCTGGCACGGCAGCTCTGAGCTGCTCTGGAATGGCTCCAGCAGAGCACTAACAGTGCTGTGAGCTACAGAGACACATGAGCATCTGACTTAGCGCACAAACACTCCACCCCTAATTAATCAGATCACGCTGAACAGGGCACACGGAGAGTGTACTAACACACAATATCACATCTGCTGCACTGCACTTAAAACCGCAATAGAGTTTAAGAGAATGTAACAATCCTAAATGAACGTGAAGCTGTATTTTCACACTTTTAGTGCAGAAATGCATGTTGAATTTTAGCTTGTTGACATGTTCTGCAATGATTTATAGGAAAGAAAGTTATATGTTCACATGTATCTAATGAGTCTGCATCTATAGCCTTAGTGTAGTGACAGTTTAAAAGGTTTAAATGTTTTTGTTATTAATGCTTATTATGCAATTTTGGTGCAAAGATGCTTTGAAGGTGTTTTGAAGGTTAAAAAAAGTGTTTTAAAGGTGTTTTGAGTGTAATTTGAATAATAAGCACAATATTTTTAGAGATTTCAATGAAAAAAGCTGTATTTTCAGAAAATAAGCCTTTGTCTGTTTTGGGTACTGACAGTTTTACTATAAGTAAAGCTTTGTTTAATAGACAAATATATGTATTGGATGTATAACACTCCATGTGAAGACATTTTCCGAAAGATACAATATGTTTTTCATTTAAATAAATGGAATTTAGGAGAGATTAAAGAATGCACTCAAAGTTAAGTCTTAAGTATTTTAATGATGCAAGAAATGCAAGATTATTTTTGTACTTAATTTATGAAGTAAACCCTATTATTATTATTATTATTATTATTATTATTATTATTGTTATTATTATTATTATTATTATTTGTGATTTTCTCTGCAATGTATGTAGCCAAATGACCCGCCCCTTCGTTGACTCTCACTATCACTTGTAATGTCTCTGACTTTAGGAAGGTGCAGACTAACACAGGCCTCCTCCGATGCATGTGAAGTCAAGCTCCGCCTCTTTTGTAAGTGCTGATGGTACATTATCACTGGGCAGCCAATGCTTTCAGAGGAAAGCGCAGGATCCCCAGTTCTGATGGATTGCAGATGTCTGAGCAAGTCGACATTCATTAGTAGTGCTGGGGAGAGAGTGCCATCTTACCTGCCCTGACGGAGCATGGCCAGTTTTTTCTCTCTCGGGCAACGGCTGCTGAAGGCAAGCAGCATGATCGGGATTCGACCTCACAATCCTCAGATCATAGTCATAGCGCCTTAGTCTACTGAGACACTTGGGACAGTAAACCCTATTATGACACAATTTTTCACTGATTAAAAAAAATACCAATGAAATGATCATTTCCAAGAATTTACATCTTTCCATCATTTTATCTGCTTGTAACTACTTCAGAAGACTCACCTAAGTGATTAAAGAGAATAAACTATTCAGGAATGCACATATGGTAGCGCTGACCTACTTGGTTCATTACGATGAAGAATGAACAACATGTTGGATATAATACACCATGTGAAGACATTTATCAACATCTCTCTCTCTCCCCAGAATGCTCTGTTGCAGGAGACAGTGAGGCGTGAATGTGAGGAGAGGGCAGAGCTTACAGCTGCCCTCACGCTGGCCAGGGAACAACTGCTCAGAAGAACAAGCCCTGACCCCCAGAGCCCCAGCCGAACCTCCCTGCCTAGGCTTGGTCATCCAGCTGGTCGAGAAGTGGCATCCTGGCACGGATCCTCTAAAACACAGACCTTGCCCAGACTTAACACAGAGAGAAATTCCCTAATCAGGGAGACGCATCAACGCAACACCATATCAATGAGTAGGAAGGACAAGCGCTGATGCTGATGTCTGTCTGCTTGTGTCCTCATTTCCTCACAAGGATGACAGAACATGAATCAGTATCATAACAACCGTGAACAACTTTAATATTAATGAAGATCTGGTGATGAAATTTGGATTAAATACCTCAGTATGTGTGAAAAAGACTGATATGTATGATTACAGTGCAGTTAGATGGACGGGTGTTCATTCCTGATGACTAATATCCGCGGCTGTCGGAGTGGAGGCCGGCGCCCATCCAGCCGTCTCCACTGGTCGCCTGCCACTGCAGCGAGACATCCATGCATAACGTATCAGTACACTATGCAGAAGGAGTGTTTCATGATGCAAATTTGTAATAGTTAACAGTACATATCCAGTAGGGGGTAGCCATGACGAAAAGGTTAGGGAAGCATGTTTGGGACTGAAAGGTCACCTGTTTGAGCCCCAGAACCAGCAGAAAAAATACACTCATAGCTGAAGTGCCCTTGAGCAAGACAAGCTCAACTGCTCCCCGGGCACTGCAGCAGGTGGCTGCCCGCTGCTCCAAGTGTGTGTAAGTGTGTATTCACTGCACGGATGGGTAAAATGAGCAGGTCTCTATGCAGACCACACCCCCACCTGATCAGGACAGAAGAACTTCATGCTGGACATTCTCAGCACGTTGTAACATCCATCTTTTTCATACAGACAAAAGTATTTAATCCAAATTTCATCACCACGCCTTCATTAGTATAAAATTATTTGCAATTGTTTGGGTGAAGAATCAAACAGGACACCCTGTATACACTCATGGCCGAAAGTGTTGGCACCCCTGAATTTTTTCCAGAAAGTTATTGCAATGACAGGTTTTGTTATACACATGTTTATGTATGAAATAAACATGTGTATAACAAAACATATGTAATTGCAAGCATTTTCTGGGAGAAATACAGGGTACATATCAGCCAAGATATGTTTGCCTTGCTAGTTTAGTTTTGCGCTGGGCTACAATTCAGACTTTAACATAATTGTTACTACAGTGCCACATTAAAACAATAGAGTATCATAATCTCAAATTATTTGAATATTTAATTTTGAGTCCATTTTAGCTATTTGTTTATACTTTCATCCATTTTTATACATACAGTGGTGCTTGAAAGTTTGTGAACCCTTTAGAATTTACTATATTCCACAAAATATTCTTTCAATAGTCTTCTAGCTTGTCCACGTGATTTTTAGCAAACTGCAGACAAGCACCAATGTTCTTTTTGGACAGCAGGGGCTTTCTCCTTACAACCCTGTCATGCACACCATTGTTGTTCAGTGTTCTCCTGATGGTGGACTCATGAACATTAACATTAGGCAATGAGAGAGAGGCCTTCAGTTGCTCAGAAGTTACCCTGGAGTCCTTTGTGACCTCGCTGACTATTACACGCCTTGCTCTTGGAGTGATCTTTGTTGGTCGACTACTCCTGAGGAGGTAACAATGGTCTTGAATTTCCTCCATTTGTACACAATCTGTCTGACTGTGGATTGGTGGAGCCCAAACGTTTTAGAGATGGTTTTGTAACCTTTTCCAGCCTGATGAGCATCAACAACTCTTTTTCTGAGCTCCTTAGAAATCTCCTTTGTTCATGCCACGATACACTTCCACAAACATGTTGTGAAGTGCAGACTTTGATGGATCCCTTTTCTTTAAATAAAACAGGTGCCCACTCACACCTGATTGTCATCCCATTGATTGAAAACACCTGACTCTAATTTCACCTTCACATTAACTGCTAATCGTAGAGGTTCACATATTTTTGTCACTCACAAATATGTCATATTGGATCATTTTCCTCAATAAATAAATGAGTAAGTGTAATATTTGTGTCTCATTTGTCTAACTGGGTTCTCTTTATCTACTTTTAGGACTTGTGCGAAAATCTAATGATGTTTTAGGTCACATTTATGCAGAAATATAGAACATTCTAAAGGGTTCACAAACTTTCACGCACCACTATAGAATGCCATGCAGCTTGACATGGTTTGTAGGTTGCAGGATGCTAGTTGATCTCCATAAGCTTCCGTTACTTGTTAGTAACATTAGTCTTATACCTCTAGTGCCTCTACAGACAGCAGAGATGTCTGAACAGCAAGAGTCAGAGTAAGAGAATTGTGTATATTTGAGCTTTGAGTAAACTATTCCTTTAATTCTACATACTGAGTGTTTTATTTATTGGAGGATGGAGAAATGTGTACATGCACTTGATGCTGGGTAGTCATTCTTTCAGTCAGAGCATCCATCAGTAAGACTCAGGCCATGAGGGCATCCATCTGGAGCTCTCTAAAACACACACGCACACACACATAGTCATAAAAAAACAGCGTAGAGCCCCACTCTCTCACTCACTCACGCACGCATACTCTCTCTCTCTCTCTCTCTTTCTCTCTCTCTCAGAGGAACAGGAAAGAGAGAGCGTGACAACTGATCCCAAGCCACACACACATCTAAACACTCCCCACCTCCCTGGGTACACATATGCTCTCATTAATACACACACACACACACACACACACACACACACGCAAACAACAGTCTTCCACAAGGTCTTTTTCACACTCATACTCTCCCCTGACACACATAAGAGTCCGGCTAAAAGTCTGTCTCACGCACACTTATCCTCACAACCGCTGCCTCTCACTAACCTCTGACCCCACAGCTCTACTGGGCTAAAGTCTCAGGCCACAAATCACATCTTAAAGCAAAAGCAATAAAAAAGGCTAAAATTAGAATACATTTAAATTAACCATTAATGAGCAAAAACAAATAAACCTTCACAATTAAGAAGTAATATCATGTGGTGCTGGTGGCTTCCTGTCAAACATAAAGGTTCACTCTTCTTTTAGCTTTGTACTGTGTTTATCTCTGTTTATCTCTCTGTGTATGTCTATCTGTCTCTCTCTCTGTCTGATTGTCTCTCTCTCTCTGTCTCTATCTATCTGTCTCTCTGTGTATGTCTGTCTGTCTCTCTCTCTCTGTCTGATTGTCTCTCTCTCTGTCTCTATCTATCTGTCTCTCTCTCTGCATGTCTCTGTCTGTCTGTCTATCTGTCTCTCTCTCTGTCTATCTATCTGTCTCTCTCTGTGTATGTCTATCTGTCTCTCTCTCTGTCTGATTGTCTCTCTCTCTGTCTCTATCTATCTGTCTCTCTGTGTATGTCTATCTGTCTCTCTCTCTGTCTGATTGTCTCTCTCTCTGTCTCTATCTATCTGTCTCTCTGTGTATGTCTGTCTGTCTCTCTCTCTGCATGTCTCTGTCTGTCTGTCTATCTGTCTCTCTCTCTGTCTGATTGTCTCTCTCTCTGTCTCTATCTATCTGTCTCTCTGTGTATGTCTGTCTGTCTCTCTCTCTGCATGTCTCTGTCTGTCTGTCTATCTGTCTCTCTCTCTGTCTATCTATCTGTCTCTCTCTGTGTATGTCTATCTGTCTGTCTCTCTCTCTGCATGTCTCTGTCTGTCTGTCTATCTGTCTCTCTCTCTGTCTGATTGTCTCTCTCTCTGTCTCTATCTATCTGTCTCTCTGTGTATGTCTGATTGTCTCTCTCTCTGTCTGATTGTCTCTCTCTGTCTGATTGTCTCTCTCTCTGTCTGATTGTCTCTCTCTCTGTCTGATTGTCTCTCTCTCTGTCTCTATCTATCTGTCTCTCTGTGTATGTCTGTCTGTCTCTCTCTCTGCATGTCTGTCTGTCTGTCTATCTGTCTCTCTCTCTGTCTGATTGTCTCTCTCTCTCTGTGTCTGTCTGTCTATCTGTCTCTCTCTCTGTAACTGTCTGTCTGTCTCTCTGTGTATGGCTTTCTGTCTGTCTGTCTGTCTGTCTATCTGTCTCTGTTTCTCTATCTGATTGTCTATCTCTGTCTGTTTGTCTGTCTGTCTTGTCTATCTATCCATCCATCCATTAACTCTATTTATCTAGTCATCTATCCATCCATCAGTCCATCTAAAAATAAAAAATAGACACAGGGACAGTGACTCATGCACTTTATTACAGTATGAATGTGTATATTTATTTATGTCGGTAAATTGGCTGCCTATTTTGAGCCAAATGCACATATGCATGTCTCCATCTTCCAAAAATACACTTTATTTAAAGAAATAGTTTCAAATATACACAAATCTCTCCTTAACTGAAGTGTAGTTTCTCAGACAAGACATGTTTGGTGTCTTTAGTGTTAAGTAGCTAAAGACTGTAAGTCTGCCTGTACACACTTAAACCCAGCTTGTCTTTAACACTAAACCCAAAATATACACCAGAATGCACAGCAGCCAAAATAGACCTTGCCAGATGTTTTTCCTTTTGTTTGTATTTTATGATTGTGAGGACATTTGGTCTTCCTAAATGTAGAAATACAAGAACACACTCACACACTTTCACACACCGCCCATTCACAAGGTCTCACGCACATTCTCCTCAGCACTCCCGTCCTGCTCGGATCTTTCCCGTGTGATTGACATCAGTCCTTCCATACACATCATGCAAGGTCTTCTCTCTCTCTCTCTCTCTCTCTCTTTCTCTCACACACACACACCCTCTCCAGTGTTCAGTTTGGAAACCATTTCCTCAGTAGAGCAGCAGCACACATGGGAAGAGTTGAGTTTGTCCATCCCCCTCTTTGTCTCTCTCCTTCTCTCCACATTCTGTTTCTGTCTCACATTTTCTTTTTCTTTCATCATGAAATGTACACATTGCACACTCCAGTTCAGGCCAGGCACACGTCACTGTCTCTTACAGTATCACATTCTTATTGGGGTTCATATTATACATTAAGCACACCTGGTTACACTGTGTGTTTTAATGATTTTCTAAGTGATTTATTCATTATTCTTGGGTGGGAGGGGGGGTAATCATAGTAGGTAGACCTGGAGAAGCCACTGTAAAATCTATATGTTGGTGCCTTTGGTTTGACTGTACCAATCTTTGTATTTTATCTACCCAATAAACAGAATTGTCAAAAGAAAGATGGTACTCTCTCCCCAGCACTACTAAGTAATGTCAGCTGGCTCAGGCATCTGCCAGGTGATCCATCACAACTGGGGATCCTACGCTTTCCTCTGAGCACTTTGGCGGCAGCAGTTGGAAAAGAGGTGGAGCTTGACTGCACATGCATCGGAGGAGGCCTGTGTTAGTCTACACCCTCCTACAGTCAGAGACATTACTAGTGATAGAGAGAGTCAACAAATGGGTGAGTCACTTGGCTACCAAACATATTGGAGGGAAATCTGGTAAAAATTAGGAAAAAAGAAAAGTCTGGAAAACTAGCACTGAAAATTAGGCCTGTGCAAAGGTCATGCCACATTAAACACTGTGTTTCTCCCAATATGTTAAAAACAAGCAGATGAACAGAAATTATGCAGTAAAATGTGGACAATGTACTAAAATTATTAACTGAACTGTTCTGTTCTCTTATACAAGCTTTTGCACAAGACATCATATCAGTTTAATGGACTGAAACAGCTGTTTTTATTTGTAAAATTAGCTTATCTGTTGCATATTTTCATAGTTTTTCATTTTTCATCTGTAATCAGGAGCTCTCTCTTTGTGTGTGTGAAATACTCATCCAACAGTGCTATTTGCATAACATACAGCATCATCCTGATAGTCGCGTGCATGCGTGTATTTGTTGAAGGTTGTTCATCCAAGCTTGCATTTCTTATCCTCTCACCTCCACACATGCACACAAACATGATGTCCAGATGCACTGGTGACCTTTGACCCCAATTACTTTTATCCTGGACGGTGGCGTGTAACTCTTTTCAAACTTCCTGCCCTCCAGCCTCACCAGCTCTTCCCCTGCACTTTGCTTTGATGTGAATGCCGCACGAACGGTGCCAGAAAGAGAAAACCCCATAAGTGTGTGTGTGTGTGTGTGTGTGTGTGTGTGTGTCCTCCTGTCAGTCTCAGTCTCTTTGTGTTTTGAGGCTAACAGCAGTGCTGGACTAAAAGGCTGCTTTTGTTACTGTGCCTTTAAATTAACCTGTATCCTTTCCTACACCTACACCTTTCCTGAAGCAGTTCTAGTCGAAACACGTGTTCAAACTTGAATGCGAATGTACGAAGCTAAACTGTGCTAAGCTGATTATTTGTATATAAATTAATTTGGTGATTCTTGTGACATCACAAAGATGTTGAGTTCAAAGCAGGTTGTTTTTGCAGTGGATTGGAACATAACACAGTGGAACCTCGGTTATCGTACCAGTTATCGTCAACTTTTTTCATGAAATTTTTTTCCCAGTTATCATTCATTCACCCGGTTTTCATCAGTGTGCCCACATGACTTGTCACTAATTTTGTGAAAATTAAGCATCCACCCATGCGTTCATCCATTTGTTGTTTCTGTGCTTGTTTATCGAGTGTGCCTGAAACAGACCTCTCTGGATACATTTCCATACGCCAGGAAAAGTCTTCAGTAAAGGTAAGAGTGATGTCAAATGATCATTTATCCATTTCATTAGTCTTTTGTATTTGCTCAGTTTTAGAGCGCGTCAGTTTTGTTCTGCCGGCAGCCTTTGTTTTGTACGCCCATTCTCTGAGTTTTTGACCATTATTTATTTTGCCCCCATTTTCAGGCAGTACTACTGCTCGCCATCACGTTGTAATGTTAGTTTAATGTACATCACTCCTAGTAGCTCTTTTGTTTGGGTCTCATACTGTCTGCTCTGCACTTTGTTCCAATCATAAGCTTGGATATGTTTGCTTTTCGGTATGTAAAACTAGTTATTCTATATAAATTGTATTTTTGTTAATATTTTGGAGTGCCTGGAACAGATACATTGGATTTACATTATTTTTTATGGGAAATAATTCTTATTGCTTCAGTTATCATTCATTTCAGTACCATCAGGCACTTTAATCTCTTCTAAAGATGAAAACCGAGGTTTGACTGTATATGGTTTGAGGCCTTTTAGGCTTAAGTTATCCAGCTACCTGAGACATCTTGTTTTTTTATTCTCCCCATGACTGCCCAGTTTGCCTGTTTGTGCTCTGATAAAGAACTTCTCGTCATACACCTGGGGTGTAAAACACCAAATTCAGAAACCTGTCCTAATAAATTAACCTTAAAAGTACTTTTCTTCATTCAAAACTTGTAAGGAATAGTTCACAGAAAAATAAAGTTGACATATTTCCTTTACACTCAAACATACACCTTCTAGTCCATGGATGAAGTTTACTTCTTTAGTATCGCATGGAAGCTGCAAGGCAGGTAATGGTCACCCTAAAGTCTTTTTGGTGATTTGTAGCTCCATTTCTAAAGTCAACAAGCAAACTCTGGGCACCAATGGTGGATGACTAGGTTATTGTAAGAAGAGAGCCTCCGTTATAAGAAGAAGAGTTATGCAAACAGTTAAGGCCTCTTTATAGTGTTGGGCAGATTTTACAGCTGTAGGCTCTCATAGTCCTGTGCCAGCAACACAACACAAAGCAGGCTCACAGTTTTGGGTTAATGGTTGACTGTGTAACTGACACAAATGGGCACAGTCATATAAATGTGGATATTTTCTAACCAGCTCAGTCTCTGCTCATATCCATCCATCTTTATGCAGTGTAGGTGTCACACACCACCATGTAGAACTTTGAGTTTCTATCCAATCAGAGTGAGCAACAACATCAGCACCTTTTCTCATTTTTAGTACACAATAAAAAACAATGGAATATGTCTTATAACAAAGGAAATAAGTATTTGACACTCTGAGACACCCTAGCAGAGGTTTTGTCTTTTTTTTTTTGTCAAACGATAGTGCTTCTGCAAAAATTAGAATATCATTAAAAAGTAAATTTGTGTTCATAATTATATTTTTAAAAATCATAAACTGTCATATTCATACACGTAATCCCACTTCTGACATCAATATTTTTGGGGGCAGCCTGGTGGTTATGGATCTGGTCTTGTGAGAAGTGGGAGTCCATGTAATGAATATAATTTGACAGTTTATGATTTTTAAAGGTCGCCAAGTCAATCCCCGGACAGATCATGAATGAAGTCACCTAACCTACAACTGCTCCCTGTCCGGCGATCGAACCGGCAGCCTTCCGGTCACAAGACCAGATTCCTAATCACCAAACCACAGCTGTCTCATTATTATTATTATTTTGATGTACCACGGCACTCTCATAAAACACTGTTAATGAAGACTGGAAACGGTTACACCCACTATGTAAATATTATCACTTTGCGACAATTTGATATTTGTGTCATCACGTTCATATACAATTAAACAGCTGTTAATATTAACAATGCAGCGCTCATGAGGTGAACTGGCTAAGAAATATCTCAGCTCACTGAGCAGAAACATTTGCATCAGACTGCATCACCCAGTCCTATTACTGCCCCACCACTGCTCTGCCATGACCTTGCAAGTGTGTGACTGTATGTGTGTGCGTGCATGAGCAAGAGATGAATAGGAACTGCTGTTTCCACATTGCAGCTGTGTGTGTGTGTGTGTGTGTGTGTGTGTGTGTGTGTGTGTGTGTGTGTGTGTGTGTGTGTGTGAAACGGAAACTCCTGGGTTGTATATGCAGTCACGTCAATGAGAAAAACAGCCTTCTTTTCTTTTTTTTCTCTTCACTACAAAAAGGTCCCACTGCAAGCAGCCCCGATTTGCTAATGAACATGTCAACAAAGACACTGGAAGAATAGTTTTGAGAAGTGTTTTTCTGTTATATGTTGGTTCCACAGCGCTTGCACACACACATGCACAGGCCTACACACCTCCCCCTAAAATTACACCATAAATGACTGTTAAGGAATGTACAGAAGTGTGTGTGAGTGTGTTTCTTCAGAAGAGCTGTCATTACCCAGCATTCTTTAGCTCCTCGTGCTCATGCCTATAATCAGTGTCACAGCAGTCAGCAGATAGAGAGTGGGTCTATAGATCATTATGCATCAGGGTAATACTCAAGAAATGAGCAACAGCAGCAGCAAATGGGGCTGATTTATTTGTTTAAACACTGATCTGTTAAGCACTGTAAACATTTCTAAATTGGTCAAATTTTCTAGAGTAGCACATTTCATATCAAACCTAATCATTTCTTTGTTTACATCTCACATCTCTAACAGTTTTACCTTAAAATAAAAACACGATGCTGATGGTACCCTGACTCAGTATAGTGAGATTAGCATGTCTTCAGCTGCCTATCAAAGAATCATGAATAACTTGAATACTAATGAAGATATGATGATGAAATTTGGTCTAAATATCAATCAATCGATCAAATTTTATTTATAAAGCGCTTTTTACAACTGATGTCACAAAGCAGCTTTACAGGGTTAGCAATAACAGACATAAAATCATTAATCCCTAATCCCCGGTGAGCAAGCCAACAGCGACAGTGGCAAGGAAAAACTCCCTCAGGGCTGGAGGAAGAAACCTTGGGAGGAACCAGACTCACATGGGGGACCCATCCTCCTCTGGTCTGCTAATTCTAAGTGTGTGATGAATCATAATCATATGATCTTGTTGTAAAGTTCAGGTGAGCTGATATGGTGACAGTAGTGGGACAGGAATGATGATGATAGTGGGTGCAATGATAACGGCCAGAAAGTCCATTTGAACTCCAATGTAGGCAGTAGAGTAGGGTATCTGGAGAAGGCCACAGTAGCTGATCGTTGGTGGGCATCTGATCCAGGGAAGCATCATGGAGAGAATGAATATACCTCAGTCTGTGTGAAAAAGACTGTTGTTACATCATGTGCTGAAATTGTCCAGCATGCAGTTCTTTTTCCTGATCAGGAGGTGACGTGGCGCATGTAAACATGCTTTTTTGGCAGATTTCTTTTTCCATCATCTTCTGAATGGAGTACTGAGTACTTCCTCCTGATCTGTGCACTGATGCATTACACACGGTTTGCTGCACAATTCTCAGGGTGAAATAACCAACCTCTCAAGGATAGCTTAGTACTTTAATGTCTCACTGGCACGGCAGGCGAGATATAGAGTCGGCTGAACGGGCGCCGGCCTCCATTCCTACAGCCAGATATTAGTCGTCGGAAATTAGCATCCGTCTACCTGCACTATAATCATGCATGTCAGTCTTTTTCACACATACTGAGGTAAATATAATCCAAATTTCATCACTTCATCTTTGTAGGGATGCCCCGATACCGATACCAGCATATGCGTGTACTTGTACTCGTATTCATAAAAGTGCTCCGATACTACAGGATCCGATACCAGCGTGATGGGAGCTTCGTTTCCTTCTAACAGACAGT
>BRDA01014043.1:5711-19779 GCA_036984385.1 Crenuchus spilurus
ATAATATGTATATACAGTAAACAGTACTAATACAGTACTAAATACAATAATAATGTGTATATACAGTAAACAGTAATAATACAGTACTAAATACAGTAATAATGTGTATATACAGTATACTGCAATAATACAGTAGTAAATACAGTAATAATGTGTATATACAGTAAACAGTACTAATACAGTACTAAATACAATAATAATGTGTATATACAGTAAACAGTAATACAGTACTATATACAGTAATAATGTGTATATACAGTAAACAGTACTAATTCAGTACTAAATACAATAATAATGTGTATCTACAGTAAACAGTAATAATACAGTACTAAATACAGTAATAATGTGTATATACAGTATACTGCAATAATACAGTAGTAAATACAGTAATAATGTGTATATACAGTATACTGCAAAATTACAGTATTAAATACCGGAATAATATGTATATACAGTAAACAGTACTAATACAGTACTAAATACAATTATAATGTGTATATACACTATTAATAGAATAATACATACATACATACATACATACATATATATATATTGTATACAGTAATGATACAGTACTAAATTTTGTACATTTTGACTGACAGATTTATGGTAGTCTACTGTTAGCTGTACCGCCCGCACGTTACTGTTAAATTACAGTATTTTTCTTAGATTGTAAGTGTTTATTTATTTATGTATATTACTCTGGACAGTGGATACTACATTGGTATAAACAGAGGTCTGAACTGGTTGTACTAAAGGGGTTGGTTATATTTTTAGGATTAAAACTCATAAATCTTTAATGAAAATTAAAGCTGTAAAATGACACAGACTAGAAAAATATGCAAACTGCTTAATCTTGATGTATTACTGTAGCCTGATGTTATACGCTTATACCACGGGGAAGATATGTGAATTAGACAATCTCTGTCAGTTTATCAAGATTTCTCTCAGCTAATGCCTCAGAGCAGCAGTTAGATCACAGTCTGTATGTCAGGGCTAATCCATGAGCTAATGTGTTTTGAGGCAAAACACACACTTCAGTAATTTATTTGAGTCAGCCACTTTTTCAAAAATGTTTAAGTTGGGGAGGGGAAATCTGTTAAGATGTTCAGCTCCTGCATTGTCCTGCCCAGGTCACAGGGCCACATGAAAATCTCTTTTAATGGTACAGAATGACATTAAATACACACCCAGATGGACTTTCTCCTATACTGGCCATAAAAAGGGTTCTTAAGACACTTCACAAATCAAAACCCTGCAGTATTATGTTAAGCGTTTGGACTGTTATTGTTATTTTATGTTTGCACATACAACCATAATTCATAGCTTTGCAAGGGATAATTTGAGATTCACACTCATGCACGCTGACCCATGCCATTGCTGTGAGTTATAGAGTTATACAGGCAGGAATAGTATACCTCGCATGCTGATAAAGTGGCCTTAGCATGGAGTTTTCCATGGAAAACAGTTGACTTCCAGTTGCAAATGCAGAGCCAAAAACAGGCTCACGATCGTTGGCTATGGCTGAATGAACTGGGCCTGGTAGCCGTAAAGTGATTATGTGCCCCTTACCTATTGCACTAAGTCAAAGGAATACATTTGGACAGTGTTTTGTTGGTATTAAGAAGTGCTCCTGCATGGAATGGAAAGGGAGTGGGTGAGGAGAAGGGGGGTGTAAATGCTGAAGTGGAATTCAATATGTGGTCTTAAGCGGAAAAACTGGTGATCTCAAGAGGTCATCCCTCTTTCCGGAGAAGAAGAAAGTAGACCCCATGGTAGAGAGTGCTTCTGGTGGTCTTTGGTGAAGTCATTCACAAAAAGAAAGCCTTTCCCCGGCAGAGCTCTCTTTTATAGAGATGTTCCCCATCACTCTCTCTCTTTTCTCCTATTCCTAAGATGCCCATAGCAATTTAGTGAGGTGAATGGAAAAGCACTCATACCTGGGCCAAACGAGAGCAACTTTATTACTTTGTTTTACACAGATGATTAGCCCATCTCTCCTCCCTCCTCTCTCTCTCTCTCTCTCTCTCTCTCTCTTCATAGAAACACTGAGTATTTGATATCATGGGCTTTCGATGAGATGGTGTTTCAGGGACAGAATATCAGTTAAACTTGGACATAGCATTACATGCATTATGATAAAAACAGTCCAAAAGGTGTAATGTGATGGCTTGCATGTGATAAGAACAAGGCTTAAACAACCTTAAATAATTATAATGCAATGTCTGGAGTTTGGAGGAGGTTCACTGAGCTCAGGCCTCATTGTTTATGCTTGGCTTAAGCACTTGCATGATACAGAGAATTATCTTAATACATAATCAGACATTGCAGATCTACTGTTGCTCTCTCTGACACACTCACAGGCTTGTTTTTAGACAAGTACTTACTTTTCATGAGTAATATATGTAAACACATAAATGCAATTATATACCCCATATCTATTAGGTGTGCATAACCTACAGTATATGTAATAAGAGCAATTCAGCAATGCTTGAGATTGTTATAAATGAATGTCTATGCTATTAAAATTTTTGTTATAAGATGTCATTTTACTGTTTAAATTCAATTTAATTGTTTGTTTTTACTGTTGAAATGTTAGTTATTTATCTGATTGGACAGTAAGTGTCACGGCTGGGGTGAAAATAGTGCACTAACCAAAAGTATACAGCTAACAGTGTCCTAGCATCCTGTTTACCCCAGTGCAGTGATGAGAAGAATGGTCCACCACACAAATAATACCTGTTCAGTGATGACCTGGGGAGGGGTGTATGTGTACCTAATAAAGTGGCCAGTGAGCTTGTGTGTGTGTATGTGTGTGTTTGTGTGTGTATATATATATTAACATTAACACTAAAGTAATTATCAGCTATTTTATGTATGCTAATATTTTGGTTTAACCCTTTCCAAACCTCTATTCATAGCCGTCTCAGTCACAGCTCTATTATTTTTGCTTGCTATCCAGTACCTTATGGAACAAAACCTCATTATTTTACATCAAGTGCGATGATGATGACTGTGAAATGCTGAGGAGAACCTCTGGACCCAAACTGTGTTCTTCACACTATACACCACATGTCAACTACTTTGTTCTGAACGTATGTTTTTATTAATCTAATGGTGAACTGTGTTTTATCAGCACACGTTATTGCAAAAAACAAATGGTTCTAAATCATGTATTTAAGTTATGAATATGAACCCTAAACCTAATTCTGACCTTATTGTCAGTAACCAAAAATAAATGTTCAGTCTATCAGTTAAAAACCCCTCAAGAGACATAAATGAAAAACATTAGAAAAAAATGAAATGATTGACTTCTGCTTCATTCTGTCTCTGTAGTGCTGCACTGATGATCTTGATTTGTAAATTATGGGATGTTCCAGATTTATCGTTGTCTTTTACACTTTAATTATTCTCACAGACACTAATGCACTTAACAGACAGCTCTGGGGATGGCTTATAGACCGGGACACCTCTTTGTGGTGGACTGTCCAGTGCTGCTCTACTGCATTCAAAAGAGCCAGTGAGACTTATGAGTGATGATGCACTGCTTAAGGTTTACAATGGACTTTCCTGCTCTCTCATTCTTCTGTTTATAGAGGCAGTTGATAATGGTGCAGCAGGAAGAGATATTTAAGCTCAAAAAGAAGTAGCCTGAGCTAATAGTCTGATTATTTTTACAGAAAATGTGTCCTTAGGCTGCAGAGTTTATCATTCAGAGGTATTTCTAGCTACAGATGATGTCTTATACAGAAGGATTATTAAAGCAGTCTATCAGTGCTGGGTTCTCATTAGTTTGACTGTGTAAACAACTCATTAGTGGATGCTGTAGATGATCTGATGCTCTGTTAGTGTCATAACCCTTGCTCTTCATTATAGACGCTGACATTAAACACAGCTTCATTGTCTGTCAGTGTGGATGTTAAAGTCCATAAATGGAGTCGCTTCTCATGCAGATCTGAGCCTGAATTCATAAAGCATGCTCATCCTTTCTGCTGCTGATATCTGGAGCCAGTAAATGTACACAAGCTATAAATCCTGCCTCTTCGCTCTCTGTTTATTGTTAGACGCCAAATTTCTTCAACTAACATTTTTCAGAGAGAAAAGGAGGCTTAGCAGAATTACATTAACCTGCTTCAAAAAAAAAAAAAAAAGAAAAAGAAAAGAAAAAAACATGCCAAAAAATGGCTTCACACATCTATCATAGACTTATGATACTGGTATGTTTAACAAAGATGTATTAAAAGACTGAGTGTAGCTCAGAGCTGACGGGGTGCTCTCAGTACCCTGCTGTGGTTTTGAATATTTTAGAAACTGGTAAGGACATGGCTTCAGTAGCTGTGATATGATATTTTTCATAGAGATAATCATAAACTGTTCTTACAAAATATCTTCAGCACAGGCTCATTAAAGAGCATCAGCGAGAACTATTCCACAAGATTTCTTAGTTTAGTCAAGTGAATTCTCAACAAAAAGCCCAACATCGAGGAGTGTGCAGAATGTCCTGCTGTTTTTTTGGACAGATTTGAATTGGTCTACCTGGAGATCTGAGATAACCTTGAAGACCCCCTGTAACTTAAGTGGGTAAAAGTGTATATGGAGTTTTCTTTGAGCATGTAACATTATTATTATTATTATTATTATTATTAGTAGTAGTAGTAGTAGTAGTAGTAGTAATAGTAGCAGCAGCATTAATAATAATAACAATAACAATAATAATAACAACAACAACAATAATAATAATAATAATAATAATAATAGGTTGTATCTGATTTATCACAAAATGCCCCAGGTTTAATAATTTCAATCAACTCTGCGTTAAGAATAAAAGAAACACTTTTATTTACATCTTCAGTGCAAATACCTACTAACAAAAAATATATAGATATTTATAATACAATCAAGTTCAACTTTATGATAACATTTACATTGCTTAACATTTCCCCATTTCCCCCAAAAAGTGAACAAAACAAGTGGTTTCAGGGGAATATTCACAACACAGAGCGAGTCTCCTTCCTATAGAGAGAGAGAGAGAGAGAGAGAGAGAGAGAGTGAGGAGAGAGTGAGGAGAGAGATAGAATAGAGTAGAGTGAGAATAGAGAGAGTAGAGAGAGAGAGAGGGAGAGAGATTAGAGAGAGCAGAGAGAGAGAGAATAGAGAAGAAAGAGAGAAGAGAAGAGAGAGGGAGAGAGAGAAGTGAGAGACGAGGGGGGGGGAGAGAGAGAGAGAGAGAGAGAGAGAGAGAGAGAGAGAGAGAGAGAGAGAGAGAGAGAGAGAGAGAGAGAGAGAAGCATCACTGACCAGCTAGACTTCACAGGATGGGCTGAGTGGGCTGTGCCCTTTAAAAACGCTTCTCAACATGTTTGGCCTGAATCTTTAGTGGTCATAACCCGGCTCGGTTCTGGCCCGATCTGAGCTTCATAAGAGCGTGTGTGCCGGTACAGGAGAGTCTGTATCTGCCGCAGGTTCCTCCGTGTTTGTTGGTAGAGCTCCGCTCATGATCACGCCGGCTTTGCTCAGTTCTGAAGCGGCTCTGTCTGCTCTGTCCTCGGCCTCATCCTCCAGCTCAGACTCGCTGGCCTCGCTCTCTGCCTCTGAGTCCTGTTCTGCCTTCTGCTCGGCCTCGGTAGATGACTTGTCCGTCTGCTCTTTGTCTTTGTCCTTCTGCGCCTGCGCCTCTTTCGAGTGTCTCCACTTCATCCGGCGGTTCTGGAACCAAACTTTGACCTGAAGAGAGACGAACATTCATTCAACATTTTCTGACCTGAAAACTAAAGGCTCCTGTGGGATCTTATAGAGCTTCCTTAGACTGTCGCAACCCATAAAAATGCCTCCAGGAACCTTTCTTTAATGTTCTTTAAAGGACTCTTTCTTAATATGTGAAATGTTATTGGAGGAAACCAGTTTTTTAAACACAAATGTCTCCAAAACGTGTCTTAATTTTAATAAGGAAACGTCAAATGTTTAAATACCAAGTAGGGCTAAGAAATTACGACATTATAGGAACCTTTTGTGTTTTATCAGCCTTTTAAACAAACGGTTCCTCCAATGGGCCTTCAAAGAACTGTAAAAGTTCACCAAAACCTCCCATTTTTATTATTAAAAAATGGTTCTTGGAGTAACTTGTAAGGGTTCTAGTAGTACAATCTAAGCAACTCCTCATATCTTCGAGGAACCTTTTGTTTTTTTATTATGCAGTACAATTACGTGATAACGTCAGAGTTCTTATCTGATATACAAATGAAGAACTTATTCACGAAAAAACAATATCTGATTTTTACATTTTTATCATGTTTTATTTTTTGTCATTTTTTTATTTTGAAAATGTGTTTCTTTACATTGTGTGTACATTTCATGATGACTGGACCAAAAGAAATGTCCTTAAAACGACCTGTTCCACAAACTTCAATTAAAAGCAATAAAGTTATTCTAGAAGTTTAATTTAGTTGTTTTGCAAACAAATACGTTAAACAGAACGTTATTAGTTAATACATGAAACGCCTTAAAAATGTTAACACACTTCTGCTCAAAAACGTCTAAAGTTATGTAAGACTTTATTTATGTACAACTACTTGCAGACATTAAAAATAGTCTTAAAATTACTTAGGGAATATGACGTCATTACCAGTCATTTTTTGCCTGAAAAATTAGACGTTTCTGAAGCAAATGTCAGAAGCCTAAATCGTGCCTGCAGATGTACTATTTCACAATAAGACTAATGACCTTTCATCATCTGCAATAATCCACTTTCATTTCCCTACAAATCTACATTTCACAACTTCATGAGACTAATTTCTTCTGCCTCGTTTTATTGACGTGTGGTGTGTTTCCCGTACAGACCTCGAGTCTGGACTCAAACACTCAGCTGACGTCAGTAATCCAGGTTAAATGTGTAAAACTGGCTCAGCTCCATTTATGTTCTAAACGTTCTGTTGTTTTAATGTTACAGCCACTATACATTCAGAGATTGCACAGTAAATATGCCAGTGTTAAATCAACACTATTAGAGTTAAATTAACACTGGGGGTGTCAAAATGTAACACACTCAGTGTTAATTTAACTCTAATAGTGTTGATTTAACACTGGCATATTTACTGTGTGGAGGGGACCTGCCAGAGAGTCCGACTATACTTAAGTGATATATTAAATAATAATTAAATAATAAATAATTAACCAATACATCATTAATTTAATTAAGCCACATGGGCTATGCTGTCAATTAAAATATAATGTAATAACATGTGACAGGTGACAGAACAAGACAAATCTAATTACTTGGGTTTAGTTTGTTGGATAAATGAATAAACAACCCAAATATATGTGTTAATAAAAAAATAGCTAATTCAACTTTAACTCACTAAGCCCCCACCATTACAACAATGAGTGTACTGTCATGTAGTGTACAGATATCTGTCACTTCAGCAGCAGAAGGAAGAAAGAAAAAAGAAAGACAAAAAATGTATCATATTAAAGAAAGAAAAAACAAAAGAAAGAAAGAAAGAAAGAAAGAAAGACAAAAAATATATAATATTAAAGAAAAAAAACAATGAAAGGAAGAAGACAGACAGACAAGCAAATAGACAGAAAGACAAACAGACAGACAGACAGACAGACAGACAGACAGACAGACAGACAGACAGATAGATAGATAGATAGATAGATAGACAGACAAACTGTCAGTCAGAAAGACAAACACAGTAAAGAGACATACAGACAGGCAGACAGACAGAAGTGGCATATCAGCGATAACTTGGGATGTACCTGAGCATCTGTGAGGCCCAGCATCGCCGCGAGCTGCTTCCTGTCTGGCTTGGTGACGTACTTCTGGATCTCGAAGCGCTTCTCGAGGCCTTTTCTCTGCAGGTTGGAGAACACGGCTCTGGACCAGGAGCGCTTCCTCTTGTAGGTCTGAGGCATGGTGTCTTTAGTGAGGACTGCGTATGGTCCTGATGAAGAGAACCAGAACAAAGAAACACAATGATTAGATGAGGCTGATGTGAGTGCTGGCACAGTCCTGGCATGTCTGAGCTTAATATTATGAGTTGCCATCATGGCGCTAAAGCTGCCTACAGCTCTGCAGGACGTGTGTGAGCGTCAGCAGGCCAGAGCAAAATGCTTTAGTGGATTGGGTTTGGAGGGGGTTCTACAGCACCTGGGAAAGTGTCCTGGTACTGATGCTGCCCTGAATGTCTGGAGGCACTGCCTATGGAGCCCATCATGGAAGAGGCATCGCTCATCCCCGGGTCTAAGGATGTGAAGTAGTGGCCGGCGGTCGCCTGCACGGAGACGTGGCCTGCTGACTGGCGTGTGGAGCTAACAATGGACGTGAGATCTGTTACAGGACGAAACAAACCCATTTAGTAAAGAGTTCAAACCGGTCACTAAATGTTCGACAGCCGGGCCCAGTTTTTCCTGACCTGGAGCCTACAGGCCGATTCAATTGCAGTGCCAAATGTGATTCGGAGATCTAGATTAAGCTTAAGCCTGGACTAATGGTGACCTTTCAAATATGTCCACTAAATCAGATATGTACTTTTTTATATCTGACAATAATCTGTCAGTAATCTTTATGAGCTTTCCAGTCCAGATCAAATAATCTGCCAACTAGTGCATCTCCAAAAATTACTATAATTAAAAAGTTAATTTGTGTTGATAATTTGGGTCAAAAGGTCAAACTGTCATATTTTATATTCATATCGTGTTTTAATGTTGAAACTGTCAATCTCTAAGTTAAATATTATAATACTTTGAGATTCTGGATTTCTGATTTTCTTGAGATATAACTCATACTGAACAACACTAAAACAAAAAGGCTTCATATAAATTAACTTTTTGAATGAAATTAAAACGTTTTATTCTCATTTCTGGAGATGAACTAGTATTTTCAGACTTTTTATGTTGTGTTTTAGCTCCAACTTTGACAGATGTCTTCTGCATGTAAACTGTAGCACTGGAGACATAAATGTGTTTATGATCTATTTAAACACTGACAGCACATCCAAAAGCTCAGTCCTCAGTCTTACCTCTTAGTGAAGATGACTCTTTACACTTGGGCTCGAATTCCGTCGATAAAATCCGATCAATCCCGAACTTGAGGTCTTTACTGGATGGTGGTGGTGCTGGCTGGGAGTTCACGGTTGTTCTGGCCACAGAGGTCAAGTGTAGTCCGTGTCTGTGGTACGGCGTGGCTGCGTTGACCCTCGATCCGAATACGGCCGCCTCCGGGGTGAGCGGTGCCGGTCGGAGCGGAGAGCCGGAGGAGTGAACCTGAGCTCGGGCACCCATGTGCGCCATAAGCGCCGAGGATCCGGGGATGTTCTCCGCGTCTCCGACGTGCAGGATGTCTGCGATGCAAAACGACGGCTTCTTCATCGTATCCACCGCAAAGCCTCCCGAGCAGTACGCTGACCACAGGCTGAAATTGGACGCGTAGAAGGGGTTCAGTCCGGTCGTGTACATCCTCGTCTTTCTCGATGGAATCACGACATTAAGTGAGTGTAATTGTGTCAAAATGTAACGACGTCCCCGTCTTTCACAGCACGCCGCTAAAGTTAAAGTAAAGTCCGGTGTGCAGTCCAAGAAGTTCTGCGCAGTAGTTTCTCCTCACGCATCGATTGGCTCGCTCTTAGCCAATGGCAGATAAGATACTGATTGGCTTCTCTCGAGCCCGTAGAAGTCGGATGCTGATAGGCTCCTCACTGGCCAATGGGAGCCCAGTAAATGCTCCCACAAGTTTTGGACGGGACGGCTCAGAGAAAGCAAGTCTACAGCTCACTCATGATATCATCATCGTCCTTATTGTTGAATTATAGCCACGTGTACAGTCTTAATGGCGCATTTATTTTGTTGTATTTTACGTGTTACTCTTAAGCTTTACGTCAGCTCTGTTATAAGGAAGCATCCAAAATACTAGTATAACTGTATTTGGCTATAACTGTATTTTGGTAATACATTGTAACTTTTGTAATACTTTTAACACACTGAAAAAAGATTATATAAAATATATAAAGATAGTGAATCCGAATCCTTACTAAAGTACATTTACAACTAATCTCTGCCATTACAAATCAGTCATTTAAACCTTGTGTTGTCTTAAAAGTTTATACTCCCCTTGTCCTAAAGGTAAAAAATGAGTCACATTCACTAAACCTCTAAAATGAACCAGCTTAATTGATTAATTGATTTTAAAACCACAGATCTGTTTTAGATGAAGACACAATTATACAAAAACTTGAATTGCAAACTTGTGTGAATATGTGGCGTTTCCGTCTTTAACAATGTAGAAGGATTGTATTCAATGGACACCACTCATTTTCATTACAATATATCTGCCAAGGTTGTTTTCTTTACAAAAATAGAGATTCATTGTTATTATTATTATTATTATTATTATTATTAATAATAATAATAATAATAATAATAATAATAAATAATAATAATAATAATAATAATTATATTTGGTCCGTTTAACCCTTGCATAGCCTCAAGAGTCATAAATCATCCACCACCATGTTTGACAGAAAGCTATAGAACTACTTTACATTTGTACATTGTGTACATTTCTGCTCTTTTTGAGCTCTTACTAAAAATGACGTTTACACCTGAAATTATTATTATTATTATTATTATTATTAATAATAATAATAATAATAATAATAATAATAATAATAAATAATAATAATAATAATAATAATAATAATAATAAATATAGGTGTAAACGTCATTTTTAGTAAGAGCTCAAAAAGAGCAGAAATGTACACAATGTACAAATGTAAAGTAGTTCTATAGCTTTCTGTCAAACATGGTGGTGGATGATTTATGACTCTTGAGGCTATGCAAGGGTTAAACGGACCAAATACAAAATAACAACTAACAATAAATTGAAATATCATGATGACATTATATATGTGCATTCATGTGTTTTATTGCTGAGGAGCTTTGGCTCCATTTTGGCCTGCAGTGAGATTAGGAAACAGGAGTTTCTCGATGCAGGTCATCCTGTTTTTGATGGGCTCTGATTCAGACCTAAATGAGCGGATATTCCTGCTAGATTTATCCCAAAATAGAAGATGCTTCAGTATTTTAGGAAACAGCAGAGGTCCTTATTTCCTCCGGAGCGGGGAGGGGGGGCTTTATAATGACTGTTAGCACTTCCTTTTTTCAATATTTGTGCAACTTTATCTCAACCTGCAAGTTGCATGGTGACGCAAATCCGTCCCTGTGCTTATAATAAACAGAGGAAATCTATTCTCCACAACAACGAAAACACAATTAACTTCAGAGGCCATACTTCATCTATATGTACAAGTGCCATCACTCTCCTATTATTACTGCCATCTATAAACACTGCAGATGTCAACAACAACAACAACAAATGATGATGAGGATGATGATGATAATAATAATAATAATAATAATAATAATAATAATAATACATATTTTATTATTATTATTATTATTATTATTATTGTTGTTGTTGTTGTTGTTGTTGTTCTTAAATATTCTATATCTTTTTCAACGGTGGCAAATACTTTTGCAGTTATTTTCTTGTGCACACAATTTATGTAATGTATTATTTACATATTATATAAAAATAATACACTGTCGTGTAAAAGTCTTTTGTCCGGTTCTTGATTTTGTGCAGTTTAAAGCGTTGTTTGAACAGAGCTCCTCAGGTTAGGAAAGCGCTGAAGTGATTTAACAAATGTCCGCGCGGAGCTCGTGTGTGTTTGCGGCTCATTACGTCTGATTCATTGCCGGACACTGACCGCCTCCTGCCGCGCTGTTTTCGAGTGACATTTTTCCGGTTTAAATATAGAGATGAAATGTAACGCTCGCTCTGAGCAGTCAAAACAATCCAGGGAAGAGGATGTGAGAGACGCGCCGAGCCTGAGCACGCACGGCAGGCCAGGTGCGCACAGCCGAGCGCTCCCACAACACTGTCTGTCCTGAGGAGCAGCTCCAGGCCTACAGACAACCTGACCACATATATATACATACAAGTTCTATTTACATCTATTATAAGTCAAAAGTTTGGACACACTTCTGGACATTCGGTGGTTTTTCATGATGTAAAAATGTTCTGTATTGTAGATTAATACTAAAGTCTAAACTATGAATAAACACATCTTTAATTATTTAGTAAACAAACAAGTAAACAAACCAGAATATATTTATATTTTACATTCTTCAGAGTAGGCTGTTTAGATGCAGCTTTCTTGGCATTTTCTCAGTCAGCTTTATGAGGTAGTCACCTGGAATGGCTTTCAGTTAACAGCTGTGTCTTGTCAAGAGTTCATGACTTGCATTTCTTGCCCCTTAATGTGTTTGAGACATCAGTTGTGTGTCTACTTTGAAGTAAAATCTAAAACATGTTTTGTTTAATGTTTTAAGTTTACATGATTCCTTATGTGTTCATTAGGCATGGATGACTTCAGTGTTTATTTACAATGTAGGGAAAAATAAATAAAACATTGAATGAGAAGCTCTTTTGACTGGGACTATACACACACACACACACACACACACACACACACACACACTGTGTGTGTGTTTGTTTCAATATAATGTGACTATAATATAATATAATCATTTTAAATAAAAAAGCATTATAGATAGGAAAGTTCAATAAAACACGCACTTATGCAGTCATATTAGCTGATTACACATTAACCAGAATGTACAGATCTATTTAACTGCGGAGGTTGACGCGGAGTAATCTTTTAAATGTCTGATTCACTAACACTCAGACCAGCAGAGCAAAGAGTCTCAGACTCAGTGTAAGATTAGTCTATAATGCAAGTTATTTATTCTCATTTGTCCCCTGTACCATTTGTACCCTAAGCATCATTTCAAAGTAATAAAAGTGATTATAGGGTCCAGCTGAATTACAGATCATCTGATGTATATTCACACTTTCGAGGTTTGCTCATGCACTATATGCTTTCCTCTGGACGTTCAGGAAAGCTCAATCACACATAACTCCCTAAATAAAATCACTGGCCTGAGTCCCCCTGCTGTAGAAAGGGAGAATAAAGTCAATGACTATTTCTGGCACTGTGTACCTCAGGAAGGAACTTTCACAGATTTAATGGGACCTGACTATTGTATCCAGGCCTTCTGTATGGCATCGAGCCACGATGTCCAAAGCCTAATGAGTCCAGCACAGAGTCCATCATGCTCCATGCGACGTGGTCCTGCATATTTCCCAGATTTCTTCACAATAGTTATATCCTACACACACTTCAAAGGCTACACACATAAATAACATCATAAAGGCGTCCGCAGAGACCTGAAATACATTCACCTTAAAATAGAAACTCGAACATTTGACGTAAAAACGAGTTTACTGATCACATATTAAATATGCACAATAAAGACTCAAAATAGTCTTCACATAATGAGGAGGCTCAAAAATGTTCTTCACATTTACCATTTATTTAAAAAGACCACCCACTTAAATGTTTAGGGAGCCAAAAAAACTAAAATGTAAAAGACGTTCTACAGCAATATAAGTGATCTTTGACTTCTAACAAAAGTGAAACAATTTTTTGTACTATAGTAAAAAAATAACAGCTGGTTCTTTAAGTTTGAGTCATTGCCTTCACTAAAGAACCCTTAAAGAGCATCTTTTAAAGAGTCACTTGACCAAGAAACTCTTTTTATCACCTTATTTTACCATAAGTGAATTTAAAACCAAGAGGCTGTACCCGTATGAATTATTATAAGACAGGGTATCTGTATGCAATATTACAATATAGGTCTATCATGGATTATTACATGTTATATGAATTACTTTAATATAGTTGTCCATCTCTATATCTCTATTATGAAATATTATAACATGGTGGTCTTATGGATTATTATAATAATTGTTTTTTTTTATTTATATAACATACAATATGACTACATTATGGATTATTATAACATAGGTTGTTATCTTATAAATTACTATGTTATCTTTATATCATGAAAAAAAATATAGGCTATGTCTATCTTATCGATTATTATAATATAGACTATCTCAGTTTTATGGATTATTATAATATAGACTATCTGGATTATTATAATA
>BRDA01014045.1:0-11295 GCA_036984385.1 Crenuchus spilurus
TCTCTCTCTCTCTCTCTCTCTCTCTCTCTCTCTCTGTTGTATAACTGGGAGTTTGAGTTCACTGAGATTTTTCTCTCTAATTAAGAGCGCAGGCTCGTTAAGCTGAATTATCTGTAGAGGAAAGCAGTGGGAGACGCGGGATTTTCTCCTTTTCTATCTTTCCTTAACTCTGATTCTCAGAAACCAGCTTTGTTTACACCCAGTATATCAGACTCTATACACTGCTGCAGGCTAATAAATAAATAAATCAGAATAGACTAATCAGTTGTGTTCACATACTGTCTGCTAATCCGTTTAATAAACCAACAAATATCTGATCAGAATGAAAGACACTGCATAAAGACCTCCACCATAATGAAAATATACAACTGGTATATTTACTGTCTATAATAATCCTTTAATAATTCAAGTAATACAAAAAAAAATGAAACTGAATAATTTGGCTACATTTGCAAATAAACTGCATTATACCCAAAAGTGTTTAAACGTAGATAATCAGATTATTCTGTTCTGAATTATGTTTGAACTTAAAACCAGACATTTGAACCTGGATATTTAGATTCCAAGCTGTTTTATTTATTTTTTAATTGTGTGTCTTTTGTAGTGATAATGCTAAAATCACTGATGTACACTCTAAAAACAAAACATTCCTGCAAGATCTTTTAGGGCTTCCTCAAATAGATTCTGGTGGATCCTTTAAGACGCCAGAAGACTTTTTAAAAGTTCTGTACAAACCCTTAAAATACTGGTCTGTCTTAAGGTTTTAAAAACTCAGTTAATATAGAACCTTTTCAATTTCCCTGTTAGATTTTAGGACGTAGAAATGAACTCTTTAATGTCCTCATAAAGTAATAATTTTATTTTATTATTGAATTATTAAAAAAACTGTTTGTTAAGACCCACAGCTTTTTAAAAAATATACACCTCTACCAAACCTCAATCTCAGATCTTTAAAACAGATTTACTCATCTGTGTGTTTTCTTATCGTTTGATCCAGTTTATGTAAAGGCTTTCATTCACATCAGTTGTATTGTTAAAGGATTATGATGCTGCGTGTTGATTCTGATTTATGTGTTTATATGAAGTCAGTTTCGACTGTGAAGTATACAGATTATTAAATAATGATAAGTCTGCATGTAAACACAGACAATCAGATTCTGGTTTAGATGTGGTTAAAGGCTCAAATTATAAGGCTGAAAAACCTTAAGACTTAATGTTTAAACATGGCTAAATTATGTCACTCTTTATAATTAGAGTCAGATAAATTCGGTTTATTTGATTGCAAGTGTGGACAGATTATTTTGTTCCAGTTTGGGATTTAATTGAATTATTATAGGATTGTCATAAGATGCAAATACAACCAATCACTTTATTCAGTAATGATGTAGATCTTTATACAGGGGCTTTTAGTTCTGATTAGATATTTGATGGATTATTAAATGGATTAACAGGCAGTATGTGAACACAGCAGATGAATATATTTGATTTATTTATTGGTAAAGCATTAAGCCTCACTTTTAGATGTGCATTATGAAGTCTGTTAAGCTGCATGTGAACAAAGCTGGTGTCTCATTCAAGACCAACCTTTTCCATTGTAAATCAGTCAATCAATCAATCAATAAAGAGTAATACTATCCTAATTTGGTCACTTTTTAAACTAGTTTACTCATGTATGTGGTGGTGAATCAGCACTAATGGATTTTCAGCATTTGATCTAGTTTATTTCTTTTGGTTTTGCTGGCTTGCATTCAGACACAAGAAAACATTGTATTACTAGTGACCTCTAGTGGATATTTTTAGCCTAGCATACCTCTACTGATTGGTAGAGATGGCACATTCCATTTAAGTTCAACACCTTCTTCAATAAGATACAGTGACTCACCAAAAAGTTGAACAGAGTGTTAAAAAGATAAGAAACCTTATGAACTATTTGTGTTTGAATGATTTTAAGGACTGATTGGGAACCTTTAAAGAAAAAACTAATTCTAAAGGACAAATATGATGCTGTGTGTAAACAGTGATAATCAGATTATCATATTCTGAAATAAGTCTGAAGGCTTTTAAATGCAATCAACCAGTTTAATAGATTTGTCTGATCATCTGTGTTTACACAAGCTAATAATTTGACTAAAAGGTCAGAATCAGTAGCCTTTATCCACATCTAAATTGAATCTGGTTGGCTATGTTTACATGCAGCCTAATAATCCACATAATCCACATAAGCCAATGTGTGCTGCTGTAGTCTGTAATAAAATATTTAGGAGTAAATTAGGTGAGCATCTGAGCATCTCTCCGCACATGGACCACAGCCAGGACTCACTCACTGTGCTGTAATTTGGCATCAACCCATTTACTATTGGAGCTGCTTACGTCATCCAGGATTTCCCAGTGTTGCCAGTGGGAGGGTGTGTGTGTGTGTGTGTGTTGGGGGGTGGTACCTAAATCTGTCCTAGCAACTAGCAGCCCATATCCCAGAGGATAGACTCTAGAACAGAGACTCATCTGAGACAATAATTACACTGAGCTTAATGTTCTGTTACTGTGTGTACATATTTCTGACCTTCACTCTGTAAGACTGACCACCCTCATACAACAACACATCACTGATTAGTAACCAATCATATACTGATATTTATGGCAACCCATTTTCACCGCTTCACATAAAATACAGCAGTTAACTCATTATTTCAAGACATCAAGTCCTTATTTGAGATAGTAAGCCATTATTTGAAAGAGTAAGGCACTATTTTGAGATATTTTTGAGACTCTAGCTCAGTAATTGAGGTATTAAGTCATTATCTGAGATATAACGTCATTCTGAAATATTAAGTCATTATTTTGAGGTATTAAATCATTATCTGAGATATTAAGTCATTGTTTTGAGACAGTAAGTCATTATCTGAGATATTAAGTCATTATTCTGAAATATTATGCAATTATTTTGATTATTTTTCTATTATTTTCATTATTTTGACATATTAAGTCAATATTTTTAGATACCAGGCCAATAGTTTGACATAGTAAGTCATTATTTTTGAGACACTAACTCACTGATTGAGATATTGTGTAATTATTTGGCAAACATTATTTTGAGATATGTCATTCTTTAAGTCATTATTTGAGATACTAAGTCATTACTGGAGATTGTAAAAAAAACATGTTATTCTGAGATACTAAGTCATAATTTTCTTAGGTTTTAAGTCATTTCTTGGAGATTCTAAGCCGACATTTTTTAAATATTAAGTATTTGTTTGCGATATTAAGTCATTACTTTGAGATAGTAAGACAACATGTTATTTTGAGATACTAAGTCATTATTTTTAAGGTTTTAAGTCATTACTTTGAGATACTGAGGCCAACATTTTTTAAACATTAAGTAATTGTTTGAGATACTAAGTCATTATTTTTAAGGTTTTAAGTCATTACTTGGAGATTCTAAGCCGACATTTTTTAAATATTAAGTAATTGTTTGAGATATTAAGTCGTTATTTTGAGCTATTATGCCTCTATTAAGGAATGTGTGTGTGTTTGCGTGTGCGTGAGGGTTTCATCTTAATACGGATCATTGAACATGAATCTGGGGGTTAAATGAATGTCCCCTTCCCCCCGCGATCTGATTGGCTGAGGGCGAAACGACGTCATCGCCGCTCCAAATGATTCCATTTCGTTTAGAGCTCAACAAATGAGCCGATTCTCAGGCTCGATGCTGCGGCGCCGCCTTCCATATACGGTGTGCGATTCACTCAACCGACTCAGTGAATGATATTCATTTTTTATCCCATTATTTTATAAGACGAACCTAAATAATAATAATAAAAAATCTGTAGCTTACAGATACAGTCTGTAACACACTCAATATGAAGAGGAAATTGGAGAAGCCAGAGCGAGAGGAGCGAATCGTTCATCCGTGTGATTCAAAGACTCGTTCAGTAAGGGACTCGTTCTTGGCGATGCTGATGAGCAGCTCATTAAAGCCTCGGGCTCAGACTCTCTCTGCACCATCACCACCACCACCACCCTGCAGCCGCCATCCACAGCACACCGCACACACTCCTTTACACACCACCCACAAAGCAGACCATGTCTAAAAAGGAGGAGAAACCAGGAGAGGAGAAGGCTGAGGCTGAATCTAACTGGAAGCATGCCATCTATAATCCCAGAACAGGGGAGTTTGTGGGTCGTACAGCCAGCAGCTGGGGTAAGAGAGAAAAAATCATTTCCAACCTGAGGAAGCCATTCTTTTACCAGATACATCATTACAGCATCATAAGGTCTTGATTTGTCTACATGGAGACATGCTTGCTCACCTGGAGGCAATGGACCAGGATGATCAGAGGACTGGAAATAAATGGCCATGCATTATCACAGCAGACCCAGCTTAGGCTTAATACTGCAGATCTGTTTTTCTCAAGCCATTCAGCATCCACTGTAATGTCATGCATCCATTGAGCATTGGGATTATATTTCTGAGTGCTGGCTACATCTCTAAAGCACATATTTGCCATTTTTTAGGTGTGGACCGCATCAATCAGTGATATTTCACCCATCTATAATGTCAGTGGTTGATGCTTGTGTTTTTCCACAGCTTGGCCTGTTGTTGAGCACTGGAAGGTCTCCACTGAGACCCATCAGACCTGCTCACTGTTATTAGCTCTGAAACGGAATCGGGATCAGGTGTGAAAATGTGTGTGTTAAGCAGCAAATACAAAGTGACATCCGTTGAGATGCTCTCGGTGGTTTTTACCTGCACAGCTGTTGTTAAATGGAGGCTTTCAAGGTCAAAGCAGGCTTATTTTTCACATTATATGACATTAAAATAGGATAAAATGTAACCCTGATGTCCAGAGAAGTGTCTTTAATCTCAACAATGCAATGCAGTGCAGTTGGCTGTAGGACAGATCCGATATATTGGTTTATCGATAAAATCAGATGTCAAAATGTATTGTTATCAGTAGAAATCTAAAACACTTTATTATGCACCTTTAGTAGATTGTTCTCAGTTGCCAAGCATAACTGGAATATATATTAGCTGTTTATTTAGCCCATAATATCACTCACAGACTTGCTAAACCTCTTAAAGAGCCTTTAACCTCAAATTAATCATCAAATTTCCTGTGAAGAACCATTAATGCTGATTAAAAGAACATCTAGAAGTTGTCCATTCAAGATGTTGTGTCTTCTAATTCAATGTAATTCCATTCCTAACCTATTTTAGTAGCCTAGGTCTTAAACATTAGGGTTACAATTTTGTAATTCATCCCTGGTTGTGTTAAATGACTCTGAATTTGTTTCAAAGTCTCATGTTCTGGCTTCTGTTAAGAGTTTATGTTGCATGTGTTATGTTGTTACTCAGTCTTTGAGCTCAAGTTGCACTAAAATGTGCTAAAAGTATATTTATTCATGATTTGCTTCTATTTTTTAAATTTAAGTTGATTGACAAAATTTGGTAAAGAAAGTATGTTGGACACATGGGTCTGTAAATGCTGTATCAGTAAAGATTTTTCACTTTGTCATGTAAATGTTGATATTTAAGCTTATTTATCTTAATTTGAGTCCACATGTTGCTTCTTTAGAACTGGAACTGCGAAGCTAACATTGCTAACAAACACTAGAACTTAATAGTCACCTAAATAGCCATGTCACGTCTATATCAATATCAACCAAACCTCATCTAGATGTTAATGAAGACTGATCCTAGATCCGATTCCTCCATATTTATGATGTTAATCGTCACTAAAACTAATTCTAAATCAGCACTTCCTGTTCTAAGATGGCCGACGCAGCATTCCGCTACACAAGTTTTTGTTATTATTTAAAGCTCACAGATAGTGAGACCTTGATTGACATCTCACTGAGGTCTGAGTGGCTTCAAAGACGTTTTGGTGATACACTGGGGTATTTAAGGTACTGAATTGTAGTGTTTGTTAGCAGTGTTAGCTTCAGTGTAAAACTAAAGAAGCCCTTCAGACACCATGCATCTCTTGGCTGATTGTCTATATTTGGTAGAGGATGAAAACTCGGAAAATGATGGCTTTAATGTGAAGTTATTCCTGTTCCTGCAGATCAGACATGTTCTAAAGTCTTGACTGTTCTATTTTTTGTTTTGTAGGACTCATCTTGCTCTTTTATTTGGTCTTTTATGGCTTCCTGGCTGGAATGTTCAGTCTCACCATGTGGGCCATGCTTCAGACTCTGGATGACAACGTTCCTAAATATAGCGACCGCGTCGCTTCCCCAGGTGAGTCCCAGCAGAAACATTGAACACATCAGGCACAGATGATGCATTTATCACGCAATGATAAACACACAAACGCGTGATAGTAACATATCCACATTCACCACTGCAGCTGCTATTGGATAGATAGTTTACACGTGAAGGTGTGTTGGCTTTTCTTGGAGAATGTGTAGCTGTTAAACAATGAACATATAAAGAGGAGATGAAGATCATCCAGGATTCAAGACTGATGAAAGTCCAAGAACTTTACCATTGATGGAGAAGGTGGTGTAATAGTGCACAGTACTTTTAGAATTAGAATTTAGACAATTAGAATATCATGAAAAAGTGCATTTGTGTTGAATTCAAAAAGCAAAACTGTCATATTTTATATTCATTACATGTAAAGTGACATTTCAGGCCTTTAGCTCGAGTTGACTGGCCAATCAAGCACAGTAATGGCACTGTGGGCAGCTGCTGGAAAAGGAAATCAGCATCTCCATAAAGCTTGTCTGCAGATGGAAGCATGAAGTGCTCTAAAATCTCCTGGTAGACGACTCTGTTGACTTTGGACTTGATTAAACACAAGCAAACCAACACCAGCAGATGAAATGGCACCTCAAACCATCACAGAAACCTCACAATGGACTTCTGTGTCTCTCCACTCTTCCTCCAGAACCACTGAGCAACAGTCTAATTCTCATTTTCACTAGAAACCCGGATAATCATCTGAACATCTTATTTTGGACACATTATAAGAAGAATCAGCTCACTTGGTAAAGGTACAAGAGGAAGACGGCGAGCACAAGGGTGGATACAGTCAGAAAAATCATGAAGGAGATATTAAAAAGACTGAAAATCCAAACAGAAGACAGGTTGTTCTGGAGGAACACTAGTTATATGGTCAGCAGGAGTCTGAAATGACCAAACATCAAGTCCAAGCCTTCTCAATAAGATGTTTTGCACATAAATAGTTAACCCCTTAAAATCCAAGACTTATTCATCAATAACTACATGGATTACAACTGACACTGAGTCATTCTTAGTCTCCAAGTCTGGACCAGCATGTGGTTCCTGCCCACATAATTAAAGGAATGGTTCTAATGACATATGTTCCCACTTAGCTCAGATGTAGTCAATCAGCCAAGACATGCTTGGAATCCAAATCTTGGAGCTGCAAGGCTAACAAACTCTAGAACTCAGTTGTTTCTGTAGAAATACCTCAGTAAACTTCTCTGAAGTCACTCAGACATCATCCAGATGTTAACCCTCTGGACTATGAGGGGTTTTCAGAGAATCTGATTTAATTTTAAGTGTCAGAAATCTATATTTTGATTAAATCTCCTCTAAACTTAGACTTTCCAAAAACCTATTTTCAGATGTGCTGATATATTGTGAAAAAAACACTCTAAACATTTCTAGCCGAGACTTTTGAGCTCAGAACTGAATAAACAGAGGTGTTGGCTACACACTGCTCATTACAGTTTTTAGAAATTATATGTGCTTTTATTTCTAAAGCTTAACAAATGTGAGGTGACACTGTATTTTACTCATTCAGTGGTTCCTTGGTTGAATGTTAATAAAATAGGTTTGACGTGAGAGGTCTTTGTTCAGGTGAGCGCTCTTTGTTTATAGAGACCAAATCACACATTCCAGGGTCGCTAATCTGACTCTGACTCACGGTGTAAAATGTGCCTCAAAATATATTTTGAAGGTGATTTAGGACACTCTGAGCTTTAAAGCATAACAAAAACTTGTGTAACTGAATGCTGCGTTTTTCATCTTAGAACAGGAAGTGCTGACCAACAATCTTCCATAAAGTTTTAGTGATGATGAGCCTCATAAATATGGAGGAATCTAATCTAAACCACATCCACTAGACTGTGAGACCTTCATTAACATCTGGATGAGGTTTGAAAGAAATGATTGGGCTAATTTACGTGACTATTGAGTTCTAGTGTTTGTTTGTAATGTTATCCTTGTAGTTTCAGTCTAAAGAAGTTACATTTGGGCTCCAGATATGTCTTGGCATATTAACTACATCTGAGCTTAGTGGGGAAATATGTAAATATGACTTCTGGGTGATCTGTGTTTAATAAAACTTTCAAATCGAAGCTCCATCACATGTACGTTCTTGTGCATGTACAAAAGTACACTTTTTGTCTTGGTATATGTAACCATTTATAACTTATTTTCAGCACATCCCTCAGGGTGGGTTGCACCAACAAGGATTAAGCTTTATCCTGCATTAAACCAAAGTTTACTTATTCAGTTGCATCAAACATTAAACATAGTATTAAGATCTTAGGGCAACCATCATTTTAATTTGGCTAAAAAAGTAAACAAAAATTTAACTTAATCCTGTAGCTCCACTGCTTTAAAGGTGCCATCAGTTTTTTACTACTACAAAGTAGCAAATGGTATTTGTGACCCTTCCTGGGAAAACCCGGCTAAAGTCATTGGGTAAAATGATTGAGATATTGTTCAGTCTATTCATAAGCTGCTTGGTTTTATTGCTGTAAATGAAAGATAATAGTCTCAAATATCTATCGCAGTACGTTTTTATCAAATATAAATCTTAAAACTCATCAAAAAAAGTTAGTTTTGTGCAGCAAGCCATTCAACGAATGTGCAGATTGTACCCAAAAACATGGGTTTCGGTAAACCTTGGAATCCCCTTTTGTGACCCCTCGAGTGAAGTGTTTGGGTTCATGCATCCATCCACCAAACGTTAAGTCAGATGTCTTCAGCTGATGTAAACAGTGCGACTGTAGTCAGGGTCACCTTTCAGTATTCATTTCTGGTGGATTTGTTTGGATGAACTGTTAATTATTTCAGGCTTATTAATGTTTTGTGACACAAATAAACTGAGCTGAGTTCTAGTACAGGCGGCCCTCGATTTACGACGTTGATCCATTCCTACATCGCGTCGTAAACCGAATTTCGTGTAAGTCGGAACATACGTACATACTGTACATAAATAACATACTGTAAGCACTTATCCTATCCTAACACAGTAATGATCAAAAAACACATCTAAAATACGTTTAATAATGAAATGAAACAGTCGCGTAACCGTGTATTCTTTCGCCGCGCACACCAAACATGAAACAAGGCTTTATACAGTAAATGGGAGATGTGTCGTAACCACGAAACATTGTAACTTGGGGACGACGTAACCTGGGGACCGCCTATATGCAATAGCTCGGAAAGTATAAGAGATAATCGGCTGAAATTTTGTGTGAGGATTCATTTTCCAAATATGCATATAACTTTTCCCAGGCGGGTTCACATTTAGCAAAGTAATTATTTATTATTTGTACATTTTACTCAAAAGAGATGAAGAATCAAACTGTTCTGTAGTCCTTGAATAAACCACTTTCTGTTCCTTAGAGCGGGTCCATCACATGGGGGCAGTCAAGTTTAAAATACAGAATCTCTAATACATCCAGGCCACTAGGGGTCAGTAAAATTGCTGTTTCATAACATAAAGAAGAATCATTGGAGAAAATGGCTGATTGCTCCTTCAAACTATTACTGCATTTCCAAAAATGTGCATATGTTTATGAAATGTTTGTTAGTGTTGTATTTCATTCAAAAAGGTAAACTAGCTTACATTTTATATTTCTTATACATAAAGTGAGATATTTCACATTTTTTGTTTTAAAGTTGATTCTGCTTGAACAGTAATTTCCATAAATTCCAAATATTCTAAAAATGTGAGATTCTGAATTTCTGATTTTCATGAGCTGTAAGCACTGCTAATCGACATTAAAAGAAAAAAAGGAAATGTGTAACTTTATGTGCAATGAATATAAAATATGACAATTTAACTTTTTGAATTAAATTCTGAATGTTTTCACAATGATTAAATGTTTTGATGTGGCACGGCATGCATGTTTAAAATTGTGAAACACAAATAGATTTAAAAATGTAACCTGGAATAACAAATTATTATCTCAAGACTCTTAGCTAGCAATGCTAAAGTGGCTAAACCCAGTTCTGTTTAGCATATCAATGAGGTGGCATCACCTTTGGGGGAGGAGCTATGACATAATGCATTTTTGGGCGGATAGGTGAGTTAACGATGTAATTGACCATCATAATTATAACACATATTCTCTGTTTTCAGGATTGGTTATCAGTCCAAAATCAATGGAAATAGTGTACAACAAGTCCAGCCCATTACATTATAATGAGTTTGTGCAGCACCTGAACAACATTTTGCAGGGTAAGTGGTTCAGATCCATCTCTGTTAACTTCATTTAGACTAAACAGACTGCTTTGTTACCTCACCTTTAAGATTGACCTGCATAAAAGATCTCTGTTCTGATTGGCTGTGCCTCATTCAAGAAGCAGTCCAGGTGGAAACATGTAGTACAGGCTGCTGTAGATGCAACTGGTGGATGTTTGGAAATGTGCTGATGCAATTTGGGACAAAAACACAAGTCAACAGTATATACACTTGAAATTTTGTCAAGGGCCATATTTAACACATAGAATCAGACATCACATCAGACTTGGCCCCTGAACTTAGAGATGAGGTAGCCACGGACAACCAAGGATCCGGAAGGTCGCCGGTTTGATCTTCCGGCAGGTCATGTGCACTTGAGCAAGGCACCTAACCCAACTGCTCCATGGATGTTGTTGGTAGGGGCTGCCCACTGCTTCAGGCACGTGTCATCACTGCCCCCCTAGTGTGTTTTACTGCACAGATAGGCCAGTAATTGTGCACTTTATCTCTTTATAAGGGTGGTGGGGTGGCTGGAGGTAATCAATATCCTGTTGTACTAAAATGTCATTTGTTGATATTATAGAAAATATGATGATGATGATAAAGAAACCACATAATCAATATTACTGAACATATCAACACAGTCTGATACACAGTAATGATTTAGACATGCAGATAGCATCAGGCTAATGGGTAAATGCTTCCTAGATAGTCTCAGAGCTCTCTCTCTGTCTCTCTGTCTCTCTCTCTCTCTCTCTCTCTGTCTCTCCCTCCCTCTCTGTCTCTCTCACTTGCTCTCTCTCTCTCTCTCCCTCTCTCTCTCTCTCTCTCTCTCTCTCTGTGTCTC
>BRDA01014045.1:11395-24474 GCA_036984385.1 Crenuchus spilurus
GAACGAGCTGTGCTCGCCCGGTCAGTACACTGAGCATGATGGTTTGGAGCAGAAGAAGGTGTGTCAGTTCAGGAGAAGTTCTCTGGGACTCTGCTCCGGCCTGTTGGACTCCAACTTTGGCTACAGTGAGGGACGACCCTGCGTCATCGTCAAAATGAACAGGGTCAGTCCCTTTTCAATGTACACCCCTGATAAATATTCATTAATATTCCAAATGAACGGTCACTGTTTGTTATACACACCTAATAAATATATTATTGAATTAATTCTTCTTGTTATGCAGTGCATCACTTTATTAATTAGTTTGCACATTGTGTCATATTCTTTAATGTGTTACTATTAATCTGCAGATTATTGGCCTGAAACCTGCTGGAGATCCGTTTATAAACTGTACAGCGAAAGTAAGTGACTGATTAATTTAACACAGTGCTGAAAGATGTGATAAAGTCAGTGTAATAATCAGTTAATAATGTAACTCCGGCTCAGTTCAGTAAATGTTTCTGAATGCATAATTAATAGGGGTGTAATATTGTGAAATTCATTTGAAAATCAATCATAATGAGCATTCAATTTGATTTCCATTCCGCCGAGTAAGTAATGAAGTTACAACGTTAGCAAAAAGAACACAAAAACAGTAAAAATTGTGTTTTAACAAAACAGAACAACGAGGATTTGAGGAGTTGAGCATTAAGCTAACAGTTAGCTTTCCCACACTGGATTCAACACTCACATTCTCTAAAAAAAAAGACTTGCTGGCTGCATGAGAGTTGAACATGTCATATGTTATGTGCTGTAGTTTTGCAGTGAAATTCATTATTTTTATGTTAGTCTTCCTCACTGAACCAGACTTGTGTACAACTAGTTGAATTACTGTGTATTACCATTGTATTAACATCATGGTAATGTACAGCAAATTAGGGTTCTGGCATGATGGTTTTACCATGGAAATACCACTATACAACCATGGCCTGCTAGCATGTTAGCCTGCTAGCTGTCTGCTAAGCTACTATGTCTAGAACATTGGGTGTGTTTATTCCTTGCTCGTGAATTTTATTTCTTTAAATGTACGGTTATGTTAATTCTCCCACTTTGTGCAGAATACGTATCACATTAGCGTGTTAGCTCTACATAGCTAATCAGTCTACATCTAGAACAGAACAGTGTTCTTACATGAAGCAGCATTTAATTAATTGAATTTAATGTACACCCCATTTATAACTGGAGAAGTGAATGATCATGTACTGTATCGTTTATTGTGACAGACATGATTTTAGTACTAATGGCTCCCCCTTGTGGGAAAGGATCTATTTGCACTCTCAGAACAGCACTCTCTATACAGAACCCTCAGCCCCGCCCTCTCAATACAGCACACTCTGTACTGGACTTTTAGCCCCGCCTATACATTACAGCACTCTCTGTACTGGAGTCTCAGCATTGCACTCTCAGTACAGCACCATTACTAGTGCACCCTCAGCGCTGCACACTTAGTCCCACACTCTCAGCACTGCACCATCACTGCTGCACTCTCAGCAATGCACTATCACTACGGCACCATCACCAGCACTCTCTGTACTGGACTCTCAGCATTGCACTCTCAGTTGAGCACCATCACTACTGCACTCTCAGCACTGCACCATCACTACTGCACTCTCAGCACTGCAACATCACTACTGCACTCTCAGCCCTTCACCATCACTACTGTACCCTCAGCAGTGCACAATCACTACTGCACTCTCAGCACTGCACCATCACTACTGCAATCTCAGCACTGCACCATCACTACTGCAATCTCAGCCCTTCACCATCACTACTGTACTCTCAGCAGTGCACCATCACTACTGCACTCTCAGCACTGCACTATCACTACTGCACTCTCAGCACTGCACCATCACTACTGCATTCTCAGCACTGCACCATCACTACTGCACTCTCAGCACTGCACCATCACTACTGCACTCTCAGCACTGCACCATCACTACTGCACTCTCAGCACTGCATCATCACTACTGCACTATCACTACTGCTCTCCTAGCACTGCACCATCACTACTGCACTCTCAGCCCTGCACCATCACTACTGCTCTCCTAGCACTGCACCATCACTACTGCACTCTCAGCCCTGCACCATCACTACTGCACTCTCAGCACTGCACCATCACTACTGCACTCTCAGCCCTGCACCATCACTACTGCACTCTCAGCCCTTCACCATCACTACTGTACCCTCAGCAGTGCACAATCACTACTGCACTCTCAGCACTGCACCATCACTACTGCAATCTCAGCACTGCACCATCACTACTGCAATCTCAGCCCTGCACCATCACTACTGCACTCTCAGCAATGCACCATCACTACTGCACTCTCAGCACTGCACCATCACTACTGCACTCTAAGCCCTGCACCATCACTACTGCTCTCCTAGCACTGCACCATCACTACTGCACTCTCAGCCCTGCACCATCACTACTGCACTCCCAACACTGCACCATCACTACTGCACTCTCAGCACTGCACCATCACTACTGCACTCTCAGCCCTGCACCATCACTACTGCACTCTCAGCACTGCACCATCACTACTGCACTCTCAGCACTGCACCATCACTACTAAACTCTCAGTGCTGCACCATCACTATTAAACTCTCAGTGCTGCACCATCACTACTGCACTCTCAGTGCTGCACTATCACTATTGAACTCTCAGTGCTGCACTCTCAGCCCTGCACCATCACTATTGCACTCTCAGCACTGCACCAGTTACTCAGACTGTAGCTACTACTGCCACTGCACATTAACACTATTATATTACACCAATTACACTGTAGATACTAATACGTTCAGTGTGATTTAACCAGCACATCTGTTTGGGGTGTTTTGGTGAGTCAGCCAGATTCAGTGCTCTACAGTGATGGCTTGTTTACAGCAATATTCATACTTTTGACTTTTTAACAATCCAGTGATATTTAGAAAGAAACGTATACATGACATAAATGTGTTTATTAACGGTCTGCGAAGGACGCAATGTTCAAAAATCCCCTTTATTTTTTCACATTCGCACCAGAATCCCTAATATGGGCGTGATGACTCCAGGATGATGTTTAACTTCAGTGGTCTATAATTATCTACAGTTTCTCTGACGGGATATCAAAAAATTGAACATGAGTGTAGCATTAAATTCAAAAGACAAATCTTTACACCCCTAGTAATTAGAGGTTGTAACTGTTGGTCTGGTGTTTTCATAATTTTATTTTTTATTTTTTATGTCTCGCCTGCCTGTTCTCCCTCTATGTGTCTCGTCTTCTCTCACCAGCCTGTTCTTTTTTTGTCTTCTTTTTCTTTTTTTCTCTTCTTTTTCCTCTCGTGTTTCTATTGCATGCTGCCAGTTGAACTTCCTATTAAAGTGATGGGTAAGATCACTGTCTGATGCTCATGTTTATTCTCGCCCACATCTCTGTGTGCCTACAATATATAAATATATACACTACTGGCCAAAAGTTTTAGAACACCCCACGTCTTCCAGTCATTTATTACAATTCAAGTCATTCAAATCCAGTGAATAGACTGAAATGATACAAAGGTACGTGGTGAACTGCCAGAGGTTTTTTAGAAAAAGTAAGTTCACCCAAAATGAAAAATTCACCATGCAGTACCCTCAGGCATGTGCTTAGTTGGTCAGGGGTTCATCCTACAGCAAGATAATGACCCAAAACATCAGTCCAAGCTCTGCCAGAACTACCTCAGGAAACAACAACAAGATGGTCAGCTTGAAAACATGGAGTGGAGCACAGTCTCCAGACTTAAACCCCATCCAGCTGATTTGGGATGAAGTGAAAAGCAAAGCAAACCTACAAGAGCCAACATTTATGTGACGTTCTGCAGCAGATTAGTGAAGAACTGTCTGAAGAATGTTTGATGTCTATTGTAGAAAGAATGTCACGAGTGTGTTCAGCTGTTATATCTGACAAAGGTGCTGCTTTGTGTCCAAAGTTTAGACACATTTTAGTCTATAAACTGATTCCACGAGTTCTTATTTAACTCCTATACTTTCATTTCAGAGAGCAGTGAGACATTAAACTGAATAATGTTCAATAAGTACCTGGAACAATGGGGGTGTTTTAAAAGTTTTGGCGAATAGTGTAAAAATACCCTTTTTCTCACTTTCAATCACATGGTTGGATAAAAGTAAAAAAAGAAACACACACGATAACAAAAGACAAGTAAAATAAAAGATGAATTGAATGACTGTAGTATTTTAGATAGAAAGTCCATTTAGAAGATGTTTTGATGTTATTTTGTTAAAATATGCATCAGATCTGACTAAATTGTTGAATAAATAGGGGAAATGCTTTTAGTTTCTGTATTATTTGTGGATGTGCAGGGTTTTCTCCACATTGCTCTGAGCTGCTGTGACTCAGTAAAGTGCATTATAAAGTCAGATATTACTCACTGTAGCTTTAAGCTGGAATGTTACAAGTTGGCGTTTGTCGCCATCTGCTGGCCACACTGTGTACTACGCCCCTTTATGACTCACTTTATGTACTTAAAGTCTGTATAACAGTGTGTGCTGGGGTTTATTTAGTGAAGTGTCCTGTTTGCAGACATCATGCTGATGTCTCAGATCAGTGTGTCATTAGGCTTGATCTCCTTTTGTGCAGGGAGGAAGTGTGCAGTTTCAGTATTTCCCGGAGGAGGGCCGAATTGACAGGATGTATTTTCCTTACTATGGGAAGAAAACACATGTAAGTAATGGAATATAACACATTTTCACTTTAATATTACATTTATCTGTTTTTTGCATTAAACATTTTTAAAGCTTTAAATTTAAATTTTTTAAAGTCTTTAAGCTCATTGTCAGGAACTTGTGGGAGACACCAAAACTGAGCTAAAAAGTGCTGACACTGTCCTACCTCATCTTTTTTATATAGACATATCTGGAGCAGCATGGCATTTGTGTTTTTTTTTTTTATAAAAAAAAAATAATAATAATGAAAGTAAAAGTATGTGCTGGAATGGAAAATTTTGGGTGAACTTTGGAGTGGTAGAAACATTTGTATATATAGTAGTGTGTATATATACTATTACTGCAGTATATATACATACATATACATGCACTGGCCCGCAGGTATTATTTGGGTGGCGCATCATGCTCAGCATGATTATTTTGTGTCTGCTCATCTGCTGATGTTTTAAGTAAGTAAAGTAAATTTTTAAAAAAAGAAAGTAAATTTTATTCATATAGCACTTTAAGGCCTCTACCACAAAGTGCTTCACAATACTATAAATATAATAACAGAGGGGAAAAAATAGATAAAGATACAAGATAAAATCACACAATATACATAAAATACAAAACATACAAACAAGAAAAATGAAAAACTATATTGCAACAATCTACCTATGATCACAGTTTAGAAAGGCCTGAGAGTAGAGGTGGGATTCTAAATTTCACACTGGAGTGTGCTCCCTACATCTAGTTACTACTACCCATACTACTACTTGCATACTGATTTTGCCTCAAAATAGTATGCAGTATATGACAATGTTTTTTCCAGTGCACTAAAGATGCATCACATCATCAGCAAATATATTATAGTATGTATTAAGTGCTGATTTCAGTATACTGAATCCTATAAAGCAATGCATCCATTTCCAACTTTATTTAAAAAATGGTGAACATCCTCAGCTAGAAATGCCAGTGACTTAATATAATATAAATATATATATAAATAATAATCTTAAAAAATTAAGATTCTTGCTGAAATATTTATTTGACAATTTTTTAGAGTTTAAAGCAACATCGCCAATGATAACCAGTATCTAAAAAGCTAACTCAGATGAACTGCCTCAGGTTAGCTTAGCTGATGCTAATGGATAGCTAAAAAGCTAACACTAAATGTAATTCAGATGAACCCTCTCAGATTAAGCGTCCCATACACCTAATGACTTTGAAAAGATTCTGAAAATACTTTCAACAGACTAAAGTCTGACACCATCTCACAACTACAGACTTAGACACAGTCTAGTCGCAGGCTTAAGATTTTGGAAAGACTGGATGTTGCAGGGTCACTAATTTAAAGACTGCAACTAGATTCTTTTGAGATTATTTCCCATCTGCTTTTGTTTTACATAGAATTAATGCAATAAAAATCATAATTATTGCAAAATATGTATTTATTGAAGCTTTTGTTGTATCAAAAATAACTCAACTCACAATACGACAACATAGTGCAAAATCTAAATATCGTAACGTGCATTACAGATACAGAGCTATCAAAGCTCAAAATACTGTGAACATATGATTCACATCCATGCATTCCTGGTCCTGTGTGTCTGCATGTTCCTCATTTTCTTCAAGCTGTTGGGGAAAACAATAACGTTTAAGATTAAAATTATCGTTAAATAGCCCCATTCAGTAGTGTTTAGTTAGCTAGTTAGCTTTAGCATAGCAAACACACCTGGGATTTTGAAGGCTTCACCAATTTGTCCACTTTTTTCCTTTTCGTCTCCGTTGTGTAGTAAATGGTAAAACTCTTCCTCGCTCCATTAGGTTCTCCTTTTTTCTACAGTCCAGGAGAACCATAGTTTCCGAGCTCTACCCGCCAGACATTCGTGTATTTACTATTTGCCTTTGCGGCTTCCCGTAGCTCTCCTATTGGTTCCCAACAGTATTTGCTCGGGTCAACCAGGCGTCAACTCTTACGACTTGCGATAACATTAAGCATGTTTGATTTCATCGGAACGCCTCGACGCGAAAAAGACTGACTAAAACTTTCAGTCCTGACCACCTTACACTTAGCGATCGAGATGACACGACTGCAACTCGACTCTAGCAAGACTCTCATGATTTTAGCCTGACTTTGAAAAATTGTCTGCGACTGTAAAATCGCGTGAAAGTCGTTAGGTGTAAGGTAGGCTTTAGTTTACCTGATGCTAACAGATGGCTAAAAAGCTAAGAGTAATTCAGATCAACCGCCTCAGGTTAGCTTAGCTCATATTAACAGATAGCTAAAAAGCTAATACTAAATGTAATTCAGATGAACCATCTCATTAGTTTACCTGATGCTAATAATGGCTAAAAAGCTAATGTTTAGTTCAATTCAGACGAACCGCCGTAGGTTAGCTAAGCTGATGTTAATGTTAGCTAAAAAGTTAATGCTAAATCCAATTCAAGAGAAGTGCCTCAGGTTAGCTTAGGTAGCTTTACACAGATCTGCGTTTTTCCATTAGCAGGAATATAAACTTTAGAAGAACTTATTTTCTACAATTAGTGGACTGATAAAGACAGCATGCATAATAATAATAATAATTATAATAACTTTCATTAATAGCTCATTAAGTAATGATTAATAACTGTGAACAAATCATTAGTTCATGAGAATTTCAACAAATGATTTACTAATGATCTACTGATTTCTTAACATTTGCAAAAATGAATACAATCATTAGTAACTACATGAACTGTCATTTATAAACATTTGTTCATGTTCAAATTCTTGTGAACTAATGATTTGTTCAGTTATTAATCATTAGTTAATGCCTTATTAATGAAAGTTATTATGAAGTGTTACCAATAATAATAATAATAATAATAATAATAATAATAATGCATATTATTTTAAACTGTTATTTCCTGACATGCTGTGATGGTATAATACATGATATAAGTTTAATATTAATGCATAGTAATATTTAACATTTTATATCAAACAATTTATTATATATAAAACTTAATATATGAATGTGATTGTTATATATGAAACTGAATGCTGTTATAGCAATTCTTAAGCACTGGCAGACCTTCTCCATCTCCTTGCATTGTTGTGTATTTTAACAGTCTCAAACTGAAAGGTTAACCAGAGACAGTTCCTGTCTGCAACTGGGCATGTGACTGTGTAGTACACTACCTGGTAAATGTCAACCTTGACAATATACTGAAAACTACCATGGGGAGAAGTATGCAGTATATACTAATGTTGTATGACGTATAGTAGTATGTCATTTTGAATGCTGCCAGTGTTTACAATCTCCAGTAGCTCTGCCAGTTCATACCAGTGCAACACACACTAACACAGGACCACCACATCAGTATCACTGCAGTGCCCAGCATGATCCTCCACCCAAGTAATACCTGCTCTGTGGTGGTCCTCCACCATTGAAGCATGAATACATGGAATTAGTTCTGCTTATCCTAAAAGTAGAGAGCCTTCTGAGGCAGCCTTCCAATCACAAGGCCACCAGGCCACTGCTGCCCGTACAGACACTATTAATTACTAGGAGATATTAGTTTAAACACATACTTAAGACACTGTTGTCATAGACAGTGTTCAGTTTCATGTTTGACACCAAACTTTTGAGTGGTTTCATATGTAACACTTAAAGGCATTTTAAGAAGTAAGATAAAATTTAAGAAGTATATATTCTCACAGATAAATGACCTTCCTTTCTCTGTAGGTTGGGTACGTTCAGCCTCTGGTTGCTGTGAAGCTTTTGCTACAGAAGGACAACTATAATAAGGATATGATGGTGGAGTGCAAGGTGGAGGGCTCAAACCTCAAAAACAACGACGAGCGGGATAAGTTCCTTGGCCGAGTGTCTTTCAGAGTACTGCTGACCGAATAACCCGTGCCCGCGAACACAGCCAGCACTGCCATTCTCTATACTATGTCCTGACCAATATCAATATGAAATCATTGATACCAATACCAATTGCGATAATTGATCATATCGACTGATATAATGTCATGTGGTTAAAATTTTAAACCGTTTTTGTGCTTAAACAGTGCTTTATGGACTGATTGTCAGCTTTCATTTTATCAACTACAGGAAAGTCTTGACCAAACATGTTAACAACAAACGAAAGCTAGTGTCCATCATTTAGCATGACTACATGTACTTAATACTACTCGTTGGATCCCTTCCTTGTCTTTTAGCAACATTAGCCTTTTTGACTAAACTTTAAATACCTTTAAATAGTATAAATACGAGAGAAAATATAAACTAAACACATAGAAATTTGAAATTGTGTTTGTTTCTTGTTTAAAATAACATCTTGCATATAGTTTTTTTTTGTACAAGAGACATTGGTGCTTTATTGATGGGAGTTTATAGCCCTCTGAAGTTGTGTGTTATTTTGTAGTACCGTCATGCTTATATTTGGACTTCCAGGCTGTTTATCTGTTGTAGACCAAAATGTTCCAAACATGATATGTTTCTTTCCAAAATATAGAATTATCTTTTGAATATCATTGGATTATGAGAATTATAAATTAATTTAGCAGCTAAAATATGAAGAGTGCTACATCTGTGCTACAAGCACTATTATATAACAACACAAACTACTCACACTGTAGCTACTACTGCCCGTGTCCTGTAACTGGCACTTTAACTTTACTATACTTTAGTAAAGTTTTAGTTTGAAATTTAACTTTAACACCACCAATTACACTGTAGCTACTACTGCCACTGTATGTTAACACTATTATATAACACCAACTACTCACACTGTAGCTACTACTGCCACTGTATGTTAACACTATTATATAACACCAACTACTCACACTGTAGCTACTACTGCCACTGTACTTTAACGATATTATATAACACCAACTACTCACACTGTAGCTACTACTGCTAATGTACTTTAACGCTATTATATAACACCGACTACTCACACTGTAGCTACTACCGCTAATGTACTTTAACTCTGTTATATAACATCAGCTACTCACACTGTAGCTACTACTGCCAATGTACTTTAACACTATTATATAACATCACCTACTCACACTGTAGCTACTACTGCCAATGTACTTTAACGCTATTATATAACATCAGCTACACACACTGTAGCTACTACTGGTAATGTACTTTAACACTATTATATAACAGCACCAATTACTGATGATGTAGCTACTACTGACAAACTACTTTAACGAGAACATTTGGTAAAATTTTGCTGCTTTTTTTTTTGGTTTATTTTGGTGAGCCAATCAGTGTGATGATGTGAATTCAGTGCTCTACAGCATTAGCTCGCATGTAGCAGCATCTCGATACTCTTTAACAAGCTCATAATTCAGAGAATCTAGTGATATTTGGGAGAAAAGAAAATTATACATGACAAAAATTCTAATTCACTTTCTCCATATAGAATTTCAGAAGTTCAGAATATTGGCATGATGTAGACTTCAGAATGACCCCGTCCTCAGCGGTTAAATCTTATATCTATCGGCCCTACTGTTTCTGGCCTATTTAGAATTTCTACATTTAAAGTTATCTCCTGTGACCTTGCAAACTCTGAAAAGCAACTGACCTGAGGCCACGATCACATCTACATACCCAGAACTTTGTCAGTATTATTTCCTCTCACCATATGAGCCGCCCTTCTGTTTTGTCACAAGTGTCATTAAAAATAAGCACTCCTCTTTCAGTACTGTCTTCTGTCCCTTTGAAAACAGTGCTCTGTTGTAACATGCAAAGGATTTTTGTACATAATGTGAATGAGAAAGGTTTCAGTGGTGACTAATACCCGGTGTTTTGTGTGTGTTTTATGTCTTGGTCTCGTGCTGCTCTGTGTATAAATTGTATGCGTATTTAACATAATCGAGCACTGTTTCGTCCATCATAGTTCACAATGTCTTATCACTGTAAAAATGTACTGTTGCAATGTAAAGGATAGGGGTGGGGGGGTAACTAATACATTTATGAGAAATTGGAACAAATATCTGTAACATAAGAGATTTCTGTAGCCTCTGCATGGACTGGCGTTCATGCAGATGCCTTAAGAGCCATTTACCATCTTGGAATAAAGGTTATTTTAAGAAATAACTTGACTAATGGTATTATTTGCACAATGACACATTTTAGCCACACCAGGGCGCCAGAATGCCAATGCAGACGCAGCATTTAGAACTGAACATTTGTTGAAATATTTGTATTTTTATTATAAAATTACATATTATTCTTCACTAATACATTAATCGGATACATCGTACTTTTGTGTTTTTAAACAACTATATCAGTAGTGTTATGCAACATGAAAGGCCTCTTAAAATCAGCAAGCAAAAAAGCCTGCCATTCCTCACAAAAGGTTTTTATTAAAACTCAACACTTTTTATTAGATAAAAGCTTAAAATCTATTGGCTCCAGAACTAAGCCCATTTAGTTAACATTTCTGTGAAACTTTGCTGATGTACACGAAAAGAAATTATGAAATACAACTTCACAAACATAGGTTAGCCTATTTGTCCTTAGTTTTATGTTAATAAAAAAAGAAAAAGAATAGAGACACAGAGTGTCGCGCGCTGGAAGGAGCGAGGTTATGAATATAGACGTGAGTGAAACTATACGTTCTAACAAGCGCGTGTGTTTACATCAGTTAGCAGTCGTAAAAACACGTTCGTCAGTGCTCACGTGAACTACATGCTTTCGGTTCAGGTCCGTTTTACAGTGTCCGTCTTACGCAGCGTAAAATAGTCCCACACTTTAGACATTTTCGGCCCTTTACGCACACCGGTGTCTTCCTTTTCCGCATTTGGCACAAAATAAATCGCGCCTGAATTCAAATCTGTGAAATGTGCGTCAGGTATAACAGTCCGTGTAAAACAAAACGATGATACCGGAACTGCGCAGTAGTCTACGTAGCGGTAGTGACACCAGATACAATAACAGAGACATTGAAAATAGACGGACTATGATGACGTGAATTGCCTCGAACATTTTTTTAAAGGGATTACTCGAGTCACTCGAATACATCGAAAAATACATCTCTTTTACACAGGCCAGAACAAGTGTATATTAAAATGTACAGTTTGTTTTCTGTAGAAGACGGTTAACTTGTTTACACTTAAGATACCCTACCATGTTAAAAAATTTGAATATTGTGAAAAATTTTAATTTTTTTGTGTGCAATAATACGGAAGCATATTGCATCCACTTGATAAAAAAAGTTTCTGTTTTAGGAGAAAAGTAATTCTGTTTTTACGAGAAAAGTTTCTGTTTTTACGAGAAAAGTAATTCCTGTTTTTATGAGTTAAATAATTTCTGTTTTTACGAGTTAAGTAATTTCTGTTTTTACGAGTTTTTTTTCCTGAAGAATTTATTTCGTTGTACTTTGTCAACCCGAAACCTTATGGATGTATGAGAACTGAGCTGATCATGGAGTTGCTGTTCGAACAGAGAGATACGCGGGCATATTTTAACTCGGTTAAGTAATTCCCGAAGCACTACAGTGTTTATACAGGTCTTGTAGACCATATTTGTATAAACACCGCAATGTTCAGCAGATCTGACTTCTCTTTCCGCCGAAAAAGTCGCAATGAGTTGAGGTGCCTGCGCAAAGTTGTCAAACTAATGGTCATACCATCAATATGACTTAAACACTGCAGAATCTCCCAATGTCTTAAGAATCAGATTTATTCAGCTCTGCTCAGCCTAAGTCACCACTCATAGCTCCACATTTTCTATAATCAGCTCAATTTAGACAGAACAGAAATCAAGCTTATCTTCAAGTTACTCAAGTTACAGATCATAGCTGCTCCTCTTTTGTATCTCTGTATCTATGTTGTAGTACATTTAAGGTCTTTTTAATCACAGAGCTAAAATGAGCTTCTCATTCATATGGTTTTCCACCTTAAATGATGCAGCAGCTGCATGAGGACACTTTGGTAATATGAGATTCTTTGGCCCTCAGCTTAGAGCCCAGCAGACATTTAGTCTAAAACATATTTTATTGACTAAAATCACAAAAGTGTCCTCTGATTACCAAAAGGGATTAAGGCTGTAACCTTTGGGTCGAGGATCTCCAAACTCTGATGTTATTCAGACCAATGATTGGAAAATTAATTGGTGGATCGATGACCTCCCAGTGGTCTGTAAAGTCAAATAATGACTAGTATGAGAGGTCACACACAGTTAACCAACCATCTGCGAGCTGCCTTGAGGCGTCACCTAGGTTCAACTGTATTGACACTATGTCTGTGCCCCAATTTAAAGTCAATCGTAGAAAGTCTTCAACAGCTTGTCTTAGTAACTTAATTAATATTCCATTATCATGTCCAACTAATAATTATAGCACATCTGAT